>JASAMV010008948.1:0-242733 GCA_030248065.1 Rhynchonema sp. JSB1_4
AATCAACGAGTACTTTTATAATTATGTCATGCCAGCAACACAAAACAGTGCATTGAACATGCGTACTTATGATCAGCGGCACTTGATCAGTATCTACTTGATTAATCTCGAAGCCCGGACGGTCGGTCACCGACATGTAGTCGTAATCGTCCAGCATCGACGTATCCGGTCTGATGTCGGGAAGTCCGCATTTTTCACGCATTTTGTTGTCTACACAATCAAAACTTTCATGAATCAGTAAGCATCAAGAACAACAACAACAGGGCTTTTGCTCGCCCATGCTCAACTGACTACGATTGGTCGGAGTATTCATAATGTCTTGTTGCACCTCTGCGGCGTGGTTGCGCCCCGCAAGAATCCATTCCTTGTGGAAAAACGCCTGAAATTATATGTGAAGTATACCCATGACTGGAAGGCTTGCAGCAATGCTTCTCTCTAACGTCCAGGAAATACGTGTCGTTGGTTGTACAATAGCGAAATGGAGTGAGACCGTGAAGACGCCAAATGCCGTCCACGTTGCACATTACCGGTCCGCCATTTTGGGCTGAATTCTGCATAATAACGAAGTATGTTTGGATGGTTAAACAAACCGAGCAACAAATTTGGAATTGATATGCTTCGCATCAAAACTTACACATTCCATGTTTGTCTCAGCACAAAAAGTTGTTCGTTCCAGATTATGTTTCTTGACGACAGAATTGCTCAGGCATTTCGAAGTGGCGCGCACTGCCCATTGCTTCAATGGTCCAATTAATGAATCCTTGTCAACTGAAAAATAAGTGACACTGTAAGCTTTCGTTTATTATGAATTGCAGAAAAATGACGGTGACTTTTGGGTCCGATATCACCCCATGCGGTTACGAAGCATTGAGATCCGGGCAGAATGTGCATATTGGGTAGGCAGATGGGCTTCACGTGAGCGCTCAACTGGATCGGTTTGTCGAAAATAAGAACTGCAAATTATGAAGAAATAAATCTGTCGATCTGAACCCGAAATAGACAATATTCAGAATGCCACCAACGTCCGATATCATTGACAGAGATGTCTTCGGACTGGAAATAATACACGTCTTTATGCAACACGATTCGCGACGGATGGTACACTTGCGTAGAATCGCTTTCCTTGTCATTGATTAAATCAGCCGAATGCAGGCCCACGTACACTGAGACGTACTTGGGCACGCGCTCCTGCTTCAAGTACAACCACCAGTGCATCCTGAAACATAATGCCATTTCGATGATGTGTTGCTACGCGTTTGTTAACCTGAGACACTTACAAACAACTCGCAGTTGTGACCACGTGATGATCATCGATTATCACTCCATTACAAGTTGTCACCCTCTTGTCCAACATGTAGTGGTGCTTGACTTCGATGAATACTTGCCATGGCCAGCTGTGCGCAACGGATTCTGTATGTACAAGTGCAATTTGCTGGAGATAAATAGAATGTTCCCATCCCAGCACCCGGCCCACATCAAATTTGGCTCGCCTCACCTTTTGTCACTGGCGACAGATCGGGCTCAACCGACGGCACACCGCATTTTACTTGACTTCCTGCGTTTGAGTCAAAACTGAGTTTGGGTTTGGTTTGAGTTTGAGTGGTGTGTCTGTTGTCGCGGTCTGCGCCCGTCCACCAAAGACATGCAGTTCATCACCAAGAAAAATAACCTTATTACCGTAATCCTTGCGCGCAGTGCCAACCTCGATATTCAACATCAGAAAAAAAACGGTCATCTGAACCACAGTTATTACCATGTTGATTACCATGTTGACAGGCCGATAAAATCGCAGAAAAGTGTTTCTGTACAAATAATCAAAATTGTGCTGTGGTTGAGTTTGAGTTATGGGCGGGCAACTGCCGGCGACGGTAATAGTCCAGTACCTGAAATATTGTGTACAAACAGGTGGTCGCTTTTGAAACAGGTAAGAGGAAAGGCTGTGATTCTTTTTTTTGGTAAGCCCGTGATCAAGATTGTCCAGAGCCTCTGAAACTGTCATGATCGCAGTGACAATAAATTAGTCTTTAAATTGTTCGACTTTGATCACTTCAAACCAATCGTTAGACTAAAGGCAGGGCAACGGTGCGTTGCTCAGCAATGGGCAAAATTAGCGTGCGGTATAATTTATACATGTAACGCGATATGAACACTAAAGTGTCAATGCAATTTTAAAGACGCCCGCGAAAATTTGCACATTATCCTGCTTAAGTTCATGACTTTGCACACGTGGAACGGTCGTTGTGAAGTTATGGTGTACAAAGCGGTTCTTCACATTAGTCAATGTTTTATCGGTTCGGTTCGTCAAACGTTTGATATGATCAGAAAAGTAAATCAATCAACAGTGGGATTTTACAATCATGAGCAGGTAGGGAGCGAATGGTATATCACGGGTCATAAATGCCCTTCGATGATAAAGGCTGTATTTTCAATGTCACGTATATTTCCCTCCCATTCGATTCACTTCCATTTTCTCTCTCATTCCATTTCGTCATCAGCACTGTCGATGACATCAGCCAGACCAGAGTCACGTCGTTGTGGTGTCTGCGTGCACTGGTCACGTTTGGCTGCGGTCCGGGTCATCTCACGGTTGCGATTCTGTCGTTCGTCACTGGAATGTACAAAGTGTCCTTTAGACACACGTGTCAATCACTGGTGAAACATTCACAGTCACGCACCGTTTCAACTGGCTGACTTTCTGCACCGCGCGTTTCCATCGATCCGACTGTTTCGCCAGTTTCTCTTTTCGTCGCTGTCGTCTCAAATCGCTCGATGAAATCGGCGTCGATTTTGAATGGCTGCTGAAATGGGCAGCAACACTGATTGATTGATTGATTTAATTGAGTGTGCCCAGCTCTAATAATTACATACACCGATAAAAAGGACTGTCACCAATCGCTCACCGTTCCGACGTGTCCTTGTGAAACATCAACAAGCCTTCACTGTTCACCTGTTTGCTGATGTCACGATAGCGATGCGCTCGGTCGGATTTGGTGGTCGATGGATGACCCAACGTTTCCCTGAAACATAAGTGTTCCTTTCGTACCAATGAATGTGGGGTATCTGGCTTTCCAATTATGCAATCAGCTCACAGTACAACTTCAGTGTTCTGTTTTCCGGCCGTTTTTCGCAGCTGATCATGCGACATTTGATCATCGCGCGAACGATGGCTCTGTGAATGGGAATATCGATTGATTGATTGACTGATTACGATATAATTAATGTCCACCCCACCTGTTCACGTTCGTGGTCGTGTCGATTGTGTTCGCGTCCAGCTGTGTTGCGTGACTTCGGTTGGTGTTCTATGCGCGCCAGTGGCATCGCGGCCTATCAATGTGAATCGAATGCATGACGATGTGAAATACATACATGTGCTCAATTACACAACACACCTTGAGTGCATGCCACACCGATGCTCCAATTCCGCGCGTATGATGGCCATTTCGTGCGGCATTCCCGGCCTGACTGTGACGTGCATGCGCGCACTCGCACGTCGGGGACTGAAACATCAGGATGGATAGGTAGAATCAATGTGTTCGTTGACAAATAAGACACACATTTGGATCATTTGAGTGGTTGGATCTGTTGTGGTCGTTATTTGAGTGGATGACATTCGCAATTGGCAGCGTGCTCACCGCACCCTGAAAGTCAGCTGGCTGGTGTTTAACAAGTGAGTATATGAAGCGTGAATTGTCACCCAACCTTGCGTCGAGCCCATGACGAAGTGGCGATTGGTCGACGCTCCTCAACCTCAGTCGATGTGACCACCGATGTGGAATTACGTGACATTTGCTGCAAACATGAATTCATGTCATACTGTCGGTGTCATATGTAGTTCTGTGCTGTACTAGTGTATTCCCATGATCAAAACAGTGGTTCACCTGTTGCACCTCCACATCATGGTGACGCTCAGTCCGACCGGACGTGACGCGATACTGCGGTGGTGATGTTTCACGCTGTAATAGCATCAGATGAATGATGCAATGGAACTCCTTCTGGACCAGAACAATTCCTTTACCTGATGCACATCGACATCGACCTGCTGGTTACGGTATCGTTTCGACTGTGGATCATCACGAAAGTGACGCATCTGCGGCCACGCATCAACCGAATGACGACGTGTCTGAATGGATGGCGATGATGTGGGTCATTGAATTCAATCAAGCGACAATTGCAAAGCGCGTGCACCTGTATTTCCCGTGGTTGTGCGTTTGTCGTTTGCGCCTGTTCATCCAGATGTGTTTGTGCGTGTGGCAGCACTTGGACGACCGTATGCTGGGGCACTGGCTCGAATCGTGGATGCGACTGAAACATTAGCTGTCAAAGGACGAGTACATCTGAGGTTATATGTAATTTGTGCGGAACACGACACCAGTATTCTGCGAGCAGTTCATAAAAACTGAATTCTTTTTTTAAACCATGCACACAGTACCTCATCTCCGTACTCTTGGTCGTAGTGATGGTCGTGGTAGTCTTCGCGCTCGACTCCCAACTCAGCCGAGTACACCGATGTCTCCGATTCGTCCGTCGCAGATGACGAGGACTGTACGATTGCGTGGCGTCGTGATTTGGATGCGTGACGTTCACTCTGGACAAAACGTTGGCTGTGCACAAGGTGTGCTGTGGTGATGTTTCACACGACTTCGACTGTTTCCTTCAAAATCTGACCTTTCGTCTGATCTTCTCCTCCTCTTTGCGCTGCTCCTTTCTGGCACGCACATCACGCATTTGGGGCGTTTCGCCACACACCTGGAGACGGGACCGAATCATCTGATTTGAACTGCTAAACACAACACAAACAACGGTGATAATCTGCCGGCCCCATGTCAACATGATCACGTATCACTTACCGATTTCTCTGATTTCTTCGAACGTTTATCTTCTTTCTTATCCACACGACGGCGCGGTCCGCGCGGACGATAGTCGGTGTCGGACTCGACGGCCGTCGCGTGATTCTACAGCAAAACATTGGTGCGTTGGAACTACGGAAGAAGTTTTGAATGCCTCCACCCACAGAGTCCCTCTCAACCCTCTGCAAGCTGTACAGTATACCGTGAACGATGCCCGAAACCCTAAAACACCGACCGATCGTTTTGATGCTTTCTGATTGTTGCGCCTCTTTGATGATTTTGGTTTGGCGGATGATTTTTGCTTCTGTGTGGTCGCAGAGCGATTCTGAAGTTGAAGTGCGTTTGCTGCTGATGCCAATTTGTCTCGCGATGCATCGTTTTCTCACAGTCTCCTTTTTATTGCTTCGTTGACTTTCTTGTTTTGATGTATCGAGCTCAGTCGTGCTTGCTTCACGACTTTGTAGTTGTTTGAGCGGCTTCTGAATGATTACGGATTGATTATGTTTGTGCCAAAGCGATCTATTTTCAATTGTTTGTTTTTAAAAAAATCTCTAACTTTTTTATCGTCCTGTTTTTCGCGTTCACCGATTCGAGAGCGCACGTGTCGCATTTGTGGCGTGTCGCCTCGACGACAGCGCGACACCTGCAGAAATGTGAGTTGATATCTCGAGTGAAGCTTGAGAAAAAAATGAAACATCAGTGAGTGGCGACGTACGCTTCTCTTGTTGGATTGTTTGGCGGCCATCTTGGCCTTGACTGCGCGCATTTGCGGCGTGTCGACTGACTTCCGTCCGGCCGCTGGCGTTTTGTCGCGATCTTTGGTGGATCTCTGAACGAAATGCCAGATTAGAGTGCTGTTTTTTGTCAATTTATCACCATCTAAAAGACCCAAACCTAATTTTGATACTTAATTGAACCAACTAACCAATTGCATTCGTGTTCTGTGTCGTGGTCGTCGATCAGCAACATCTGGCTGATTTTCGATCGATTCGGTTTCTGTTGCCATGATGACAAATCGATGTGGCTGATTCGTTGAAAGGTTGAAGGAAAATCGATGGGTCAAGGAAGTCGTTGGAAATCAAAATGAACTGCCCTGCTCTACGATTGTGACTTCTGACTTTCGGTGATGAAGACCCCTTTTCCTTCCTTCGCGACGTGAAGAAAAAGAATGCCCCTTATATTCAGTACCAGCATCCACGCCTGATCCAGGCAACCCGCGAATTTCAAACACTGTGTAGACAGTGTAGTTCCTGGTCCGGAGGGGGAGAAGCGAACCCCCACTTTTTTCGGAGGGGGAATAGCCCTGGGCTTGATAGCCCTTTGTTTCCTCCGCTTGATAATTTTTTAATTTCTTTTCAAATTACCGCCCTTGAAATTTCAGGCAAATCCTATGTCGGCCATGTGTTTCTTTGTCGGTCGTTAACATCGTCCCATCTGAGGGGGAGATATGTAGCGTACACGAGCGTACCCAATGTTTGAAATTGTTGTCTGAATCAGGCGTGTGCTCTGCTGGTACTGAACATTTCTGTCTCCTCTTCTAATTGCCTTTTCACATGGCTTTCTTTGCCTTTTGGTGGGTGAAGGTGAAAAAATAGCCTGTCGTGTTGTGCCTTCTATCGCGAAGTCGGTGATTTCCGTTCGTTTTTTTCTGGCAAGGCAACTGACTAGCTTTTCCCAACATGCGCAGGGCGACTGCGACTGCGAGACAATGGCCTTGCCCCTTCAGGCATTCCCGCACCCCAAGAATCAGCAGTATTCAATAGCTATTGATAGCAGTGGCGGATCCAGCTTTCGGCGAAGGGGGTCCAAATTCCAAGAGTCATTTTTATCTATCTAGTGCAGGTTTGATTTTTCAAAAATCAACGTTCTTATCCAGTACTTGTTCATAATGGGTCGATTTTAAGCTACTGTAAATAGCATACAAAATACGGCCATGTGCACGTAGCACACAAAAATTTTGCACCTTTTTTTGCGCGCGCGACAGCCAAATTTCATTGAAAATGGTGTATCTGACGCAGCGCGCGATTTTTGGGCCTTTCAAGTACATCAGAATGAATATCTTGCGATTTAGGGGTCCTTTTTCCTTCTTTTCTCCGAAATGGTGGGCCCCCTTCAGGGGCCACTTTGACCAATGGGGGCCTGTGTGTGGCCCCTCTGGATTTGCTAGTGATAGCTAGGCACATGTTCACATGACATGTCATCGATAACTGTCCTGTACGCAAAGTGGTAAAGCATACTGTAGTTGACACGCAAGACAAGAAAGACAAATAAGTCATGAAAGACAAAAACGACAAGATTATTTTTGTCACTGTCGAACAACCTACCTACCGTGCCATATCAGACGGCCGAGCAAGGATGGTCCCACTTTTCGGACACAAACTGACGGGAGCTTGAGCATGGGCAAACAAAAACTCAATTTCAATTTATGCATTCCGTTATACAACAAGCAATCTCAATGTCGATGTGAAAAATACAGTGCACAGTGCTCCCTGTTCATAGTGAACCCTCCATGTGGGGAAGATTCTTGAAGAACAGCATTTGGTTCCCGGATCTGCCTTCAGTCACGCACTCGGTACGGCAAATACTCCTAAAGTGACCGACAATGTTTGTTTCCCGATCATGTCACCACAAAGAGAGTCGACAGTATCACGGTTTTATTTGATCGTCAATTCCTCATCAACGGCAAGCTGCCCATCCTGGCTGCCGGGACGTGTTTGCCTGGTTTTGTCAGTGCCACCAGCGGCGGCAGCATTCCCGCACGTCTGCCCACACTGGTCGGCAATTTGGATTCAATGTCGCTGTTTGTCGCATCGACTGTTCTCGTTTTCGAGTTACTGTTGACCACAGCTGATGTTTCATTTAATGGATCAGCATCATTGATTGATTGATCGACATCGATCGCCCCTCCCAAACTGCTGTTTGGTGGTGTGTCGGGCGGGGAGCACACTATTGGGTTGGTGTATTGGTGATAGGCGTTCGACGGCATTGTTAGGTTGGCGTACCTGCACATACCATGTACATACATACCTAGATTGGGTGATGTTTCATATTGGAGCTTGATCGCAACATGACCTAGGGTATGCACCGCGTTTTTTCAATTGAACGTAGGAAAGGGCACCAGGTCATCGTCAATACGAATCCACCGGATAGCCACGTGGCCCCAAAAATGCTCGAGAGCTGGCTTTGCTTGCATGAAACATCACTGCTTGTGCAAACGCAAAGTTCCTCACACGACGTCTTGCTTGGACCGAAATAAACTAAAAAGCAGAAACTGCCAAAAAAAGCACTGACCGACAAGCATTTGCTCTATTGGCACCAGCTGCATTCCACGAGCACGCGCGTTCCAGTTTCGATGGCGATCTTCTTTTCAACAGCGCTCGCACGCGATCACTCAGTTTCATTGATGACGATGTGAATGGACTTGGGGTAGATTTTGTGGCCGATTTTGGGGACACCCCGGGCGGAATCGGTAGCGGAAACGCCGGCACCGGACCTGAACCGGCTGTGGTCGTTGTTCGTGTAGTGCTCGAACTGCTGCTGCTGCCCGGCCGACTACCTGATGTTTCATAAAGCACCGTCTTGTTGATTGGTCGCACAATGGCTATATGAGAATCCATCCAAAATTTTTCCTGAATTGACAAGCCAGAAAATTCAAATTAATATTGCGCGCCAACGTGTAATCACACATAAAGTGTGCAGCAAACGAAATGCTTCAGGGATTAAAAACGTGGTTGACTGGCTGGTTTATTCTCAGATGAAAATGTTTTGTGAGAAATACAAATAGCGTAGTGGTTAAGCGTGGCTCATGTTAGGAATCCTGAAAATCAAGGTGGTTTTGGATGGATTCTCATATGGTCATTGTGCGACTGATAAGACGAATTGCGCAACGTGGGTTTGCTTGCCTGTTTCCACCTTGTTTTCACAGACCACCAGGTGCATCAGGTCATCGTCAGTGCGAACGCACCAGATGATCACGTGACCTCGACAGCAAGCTGGGTTAAAGCACATTCAAACAATTACCCACAATGCGTTCATATGTTTCGAATAATGTGACGTTTCAACATAGTAGGCTAATTCTTTGTTGTAGACGTAAATCGGCCCATTCGATCCAAACGCAGCAAGCCTGTGCTGTGCAACTGCTGTCCTACAACAACCCATGAAAAGTATACTTGGGTCGACGAGCGCCAGCTCCACATAAGCTACCCTCGATCGACGACAATATTTGATATATGTACGCGCCTGCGTTTGGAACAATTCTGCGGACTTGAGTCAACGACTTAGAATAAGCCATTTATACCTGTGCCACTTGATTGCGGCCAGTGCGGTGAGCGAAACACATCGGTCGGCATCGAACTGGCCAGTTTCAAATCCATAAACTTGTGATCGGCCACTGTGCAACTGCAATACGAAACTCACGATAACAAAACAGGTGGATGTCATGCGCATAGCATTCAGCTCGAGCCGGGCCGAGAATCTGCGCTGCTGATGTAGAAGCGTCGGTTGCCAAGTTAGTGCTTTTTTAAAGTTACACACAAACATCACTGACGCAGCTACCAGGCTCATAACATATGTACATATTTCGTATCGCGCGCGCCATGCTCATATGCAGAGGAAACAATATTTGAAATGTCCTGTAGCAGCAAAACTTTCACTCCGAGAAACTTCATTGACGGTGGTGATGCCAATCAGTCACCAAATGCAACTTATGCAAGACTTGCATAGTATACGCAGCTGCTCGACTTAGATGGTGAGTGTTATCCTCTACGCTTTACATAGCACGTGCTATGCTACAACACGGCAAGCAATATCTGACCTGATGGCAGATGCAGCTGCATTGATCGATGGTTCACCGCCAACAGTGAGCGAATCAAAGGACGACACGCGACGGGGTGAAACCCGCCGCCGCCGCGCACCTCCCGTTATATATACACACAAATGATTCAATGATTGACTTTTGATCATAGTGTGTTGTTCTTAGTGAAAGCGATATGTATTTCGGCGCTTTTGTTTCTCTCTGCCAATACCAACAAAGGATCACATGGCCAGGAAAAGAACCGGTGAAAATCCCTGCAGCAAAAGCACTGCGAAAAACGTCGCAAACTCAAATCCAAAAACTATGACAGTCCGGACCGCGATCACCAAGATTGATCCTCACGTATCCCACTCAGATGACCATAAACGCATGTCAGGATCGGAGAACCAAGCCTAAGCCGTAACTACACCCCAACTGACTGAAATCGATTCAATGATTGACTTGTTGATCATAGTGTCGTTGTTCTTAGTGAAAAAAAGCGAATAATGAATATATTCGGCGCTATTTTAGTTTAGTTCTGCATCTGCCGTTAATACCCAAACATTTAATGCCGTGTATTTGGGGAGCAAACTCAAATGACCACCAATATGAAGCATTGCCTGAATTCTGTAGGTGCTGGCCGCGCCAAAATAACGAATCTTCTGGATTTTTTAAATAATGCGATGAAAGTAAATGTAGTCAAGTGTGCTATCATGCCACATAGCTAGTTTGTGATATCCGTCCACACAGTTACCGTAACCCACATTTTAAGTTTTTTCAGAAAAGGCACCGGACTCTGAGCACAAAAACTGTCCTTTCTCAATCATGCCAATGACAGATTGTATTAAGTTAGGTCTCTAAACAATGGAAATCGTCTGACCTATTCTCACGTGTGCATAAGTGTCACGTTACACCTTCACACAAACGGTGAAGTGACGAAACGTTACGCGACCATTCGCCGGTTTGAGGGCAAATCGGGTCCCTTTGGCAAGTTCGAGGCTCCTAAGTATTTTTCTTATTTTTTTGGTGTGGATGATCGTCAAAGTGTCTGGTGTGTTGGAAACAGCCGAAAAATTTTTGGGCCCGCACTTTAGTAACTCACAGCAGAGCTTTCTTTCACGCACCCAAGCATTTTCGCACGCGACACGCATGCGCACCAAACAGGCAGGAGTGCTCAACGTTTTTGTGGTGTGCGCTGGAATGTACTCATGGGGTTATTGTTTTTTAATAACTTTGCGATATTTTTTCTGATAATGTCAGTGCAGCTTCAAGTCCGATAAATGATAAAATTCAATAAAATGCGATTTGTAGCTTTCTGGATTGTTCTGTGCATCTTGCTCTCGCAGCCAGTTGATTGTCATGAACAAAGTGCCAGTTATGTATATGGGAAACAAGAAATATTTGCATGTTCTGGATGTGTCCAGTACTACGTAACAAGTAAATTGCTTTGTTTTCAGGTTTTCAGTAGTTATGAAGCAAGAGAACCCGTTTTGCACTCAATCAACGACATGATGTTGCGTTCCACACACGCTGACAAAGGACGGCTATGTATATGTATAGTCCGTCCAGGAGCTCATGAGACGACTTATTTTAAGCTAGCTTGGCCAGATTCAAAAATGCTCCGGTTACACGTGTTTTCTCAAACAAAAGAAAGAGATTGGGCCTAGAGATGATGACAAGTTCCAGCTGGCCGACCTCAGTTTGTTGCGTGCTTACGCGAACAGCAACGTTGTTCAACGCACAAATGTTTTGGGAGTCAAAAGGGAACGCGCTGAGGCGGAGAGCGTGTTTTTAAAGGGGCGGACTCATTGCTAAAAGTGCTCTTTTTATGATTTCAGCTTGTAGTTGGGATATGTGCGATCAGAATGACATCAAGATTAAATTAATCGGATGAAAATTGACCGAGATTGAAGCGATTGAATCGTCCAACCAGGAACAAAAATAATTTTGGACCAGCTGCATTTTTATTGCAAATCAGGGGAACCTCGTACTCTGGCGATGAAACATTCAGAAAAATAGTCGTTTTTATATGAAAACAAAGCAAACATTTCTTGGTGCATTTGATCACTGCGTGACGTGGCTGTCAGCTGGCTGACCTCAAGTGCACCAACAAATGTGCCTTTGTTTTCATATAGAAAGGACTGTGTTTCTGAATGTTTCATGGCCAGAGTGCGAGAATCACCTGATTTGCAATAAAAATGCAGCTGGTCCAAAATTATTTTTGTTCCTAGTCGACTCGATTCAATCGCTTCGCTCTCGGCCGATTCCGAACCGATCGGTTTAATCTTGGTGGCTTTGTGATGGCGCGGGTCTCAGCTCCACGCTGAAACCATAAACAAGGCACTTTCAGCAATGAGTCGCCCCCTTTAAAAAATAAGTGCGTTTCTCTTACTTTCATTTTCAAAGTACGTGGAACCGGAACATTATTGGATCTGTACAAGTCAACTTCAAAAAAGTCGTCTGAGTTCGTGGCTGGACCAGGCATGGGCACAATACCTGTTTTGAGACCCACCAACCATACCATACCACAGGACCAATACCCAATACCCAATACGAAAATCAGACCAATACCAATACCAATACCAATACCAGGCACAGACCAATACCCAATACCAATACCAAACCAATACCACTTGGGTTCCCTGTATTGGTTCTGGTATTGAGTTGGTATTGGGTATAGGGTATTGGGTATTTGGTTGGTGTTGGGTATAGGGTATTGGGTTGGTATTGGGTATAGGGTATTGGGTATTGGCTTGGTATTGGGTTTTGGGTATTGAGTATTGGTTTTAGTATTGGTTTGGTATTGGGTATTGGGTCAAGTATTGGGTTTGGTATTGGTTTGGTATTGGGTTTGGTGCCTGGTATTGTGTTTGGTATTGGGTTTTTGCGTTTGGTATCAGGTATTGACTTTGGCAAAATACCTGTGTAAACCCAATACCAATACCCAATACCAATACCAGACGTGAACCATTACCCAATACCAGAATTAGACCCAATACCAATACCAGAAACTGGTATTGGTATTGGTATTGGCTGGTATTGGTATTGGGTATTGGTATTGGTGCCCATGCCTAGGCTGGACTATGCGAACACTACGTATGCATGTATACCTGTCAGTGCCGGAAACAGCCTTTGGCTAAGGGAGGTGCCAATTCCAAAAAGTCATTTTTATCTAGTGCTTGTTCCATTTTTGAGAAGTCATTTTTATCAAGTGCTTGTTTGGAATTTCGAGGTTTTTCACACAAATATTGGACAAAATGTGACAATGCGCGCGACGCGCGCGAATATTTGGCACTTTTTGCGCGCGCGAAAACCAAATTTCAATGAAAATTGGTGTGTCTGACGCGCGAAGCGCGCGATTTTTGGACTTTTGAAATGTATGAGAGTGAAAATCCTGCGATTTAGGTGGTCTTTTGTCCTTCTCCAGATCTCCAAATTACACATATAGCTAATGAAATCTAAGTGGCCTAAGACCAGGCTTGACCGATCAGCAACCAGGCTTGATGTCAATGATACGAGTGCCAAGCTAAGGCTTATGTACCTACTCTGTATTCGATGAATAAAGCAAGGTGAAGTAAAGCAAGGGTGAACAGTCAGCCAACTATGAACAATCAGGCAAGATCGAAAGCTGGCTGTCACATCAATCCACAAGCACCAGTGGTGCAGTAACACCCAATATTAACACAATGTCTCACCGGTCCAACAAAGAACAAAGACACATCTAGAACATGCAAATATTTCTTGTTTCCCATGTATACATAACTGGCACTTTGTTCATGACAATCAACTGGCTGCGAGAAGCTGCACTGACATTATCAGAAAAAATATCGCAAAGTTATTAAAACACAATAACCCCATGAGTACATTCCAGCGCACACCACAAAAACGCTGAGCACTCCTCCTGCCTGTTTGGTGCGCATGCGTGTCGCGTGCGAAAATGCTTGGGTGCGTGAAAGAAAGCTCTGCTGTGAGTTACTAAAGTGCGGGCCCAAAAATTTTTCGGCTGTTTCCAACACACCAGACACTTTGACGATCATCCACACCAAAAAAATAAGAAAAATACTTAGGAGCCTCGAACTTGCCAGAGGGACCCGATTTGCCCTCAAACCGGCGAATGGTCGCGTAACGTTTCGTCACTTCACCGTTTGTATGAAGGTGTAGCGTGACACTTATGCACACGTGAGAATAGGCCAGACGATTTCCATTGTTCAGAGACCTAACTTAATACAATCTGTCCACGCATGATCGAGAAAGGACAGTTTTTATGCTCAGAGTCCGGTGCCTTTTCTGAAAAAACTTAAAATGTGGGTTACGGTAACTGTGTGGACGGATATCACAAACTAGCTATGTGGCAGGATAGCACACTTGAATACATTTACTTTCATCGCATTATTTAAAAAATCCAGAAGATTCGTTATTTTGGCGCGGCCCTGCCTGTATTCCGCTTGTCCACTACAGGCGGTGCGTCATATGAGTTGTGCTGCGTGTTTGGTTGACGGCTTCGACCTGCTCTCACAGCCGTGCGATGCACCAGGTTATCATCAGTGCGAATGCACCATGCGGTCACGTGACCCCGAAATGGCACACGCTGAAACCAACTAACGTCAATCGCAATCTCCTTAGCGGTCTGTCCTTGATTGTTTACGTAGTTGATCAGATAGGTCTCCTCGCTTTGTCTCTGCACCCCATCAACAATAACGATTGTTTCGTTTCGTTTCTGCCGTTTCCGCAATCTTTTAAAGAATTTGGCCAGCAACACATCACAATTGTTGAGCACCATGTGATGCAGATGGGTGTTGCCGTCGTGGTCCACCGCCGTAAAGTCGAAATCGGCCTGCAATATATGAAGGACACGTGAAACATTAACTTTAGTGCATTTATCAATGCCATGTGTCGTGTGTTGTATGTAGCACAGCACGCGTTATACGGATTGGATTTCCGGCAATATCTGAACCTTGAAGCTGCAAGACTTGGCAGTCGTAAACGTCAGCCTCGCATTTGCGGGAATAAAACACACGAAAATCGATAATGCACATCGACTCAGACAATGGGTGGAATTCAGAAAACTAAGTCAAGCTCACCGTCAAGCTCAACGTCAAAGTTCAAAGTCAGATGTTTCGGCGTCACGCTGGCTCGTGCAGCAGACGCAACTTTCTAAACGAAGGGTCAACTTTGACGTTTTATTGTGTAAGACTGGATGGTTATCTAGCCAAAATATTACTATAGGGATGTAACAGAAACGTATTGTGAGGGTATTTCTGAGTTTCATGAATTTCTGAAAAGAGGCAAAGAAACGAACAGACGATCACCAACGAGGGTGCAAAAAATTTTGACTGCCTGTCAATGATAGCCACATTATTTCAATACCATTAGTCAGAAATTGTTATAACTCAGAAATAATCTTCTGAAACGCTTGTGCTACGGCCTTAAAATAACAGTATCCTGAGAAACGCATCCAATCATGCACAATAATGCGTCAAAGTTGACCCTTAGTTTAGAAAATCGCGTCTGTTGCACGAGCCAGCGTGACGCCGAAACATCTGACGTTGAACTTTGACGTTGAGCTTGACGGTGAGCTTGACTTTGTTTTGTGAATTCCAGCCATTGTTGCATGCTAAAGCAGCCGCTATGTTTACACAGACGAAACAATGCAACACACATGTTCAAAAAGTAAAACTATGAGCCCGATATCGGAGGTGGTGTTCTTACAAAACGAATAGAAAGAGAAAATCATCATGCACCATGTTGTATTCTTCAACGTGTAACATTTCCTAAATCAGCAGCCACGTATGAATGAATATTTCACAAATCTGCCACCTCCGAAATCGTGCTCGTGTTGGCGTAGTGCTACTTGCTATTGAAAGTACCTGTTTGACGCAAACTTTGCCCACTCGATGTTGGCCGAGACAACACGCGATCATGAGTGGCGTGCGTCCCCTGGCGTCACGCTGATTGACGTCGGCACCTTCGATTAACAGTGTGGTCGCCAACTGGTCCTGAACAGTTCTGTGAAGCGTTTGGGCGGTTGCTGCGTCAAGCTTGAATATCAAGGACAATGACCACACGGCAAGAAGGAAACAATTTTGTTTGGACCGTAAACCGCGATAGGATTGGATTTTGACCGGCGTGCAGATTGCTCATCAGGATAGTTTTCAGATTAAAACAATCAGAATTGTCATATTTTACAAACTACAACGAATCCGTTGTGCGAAATCATGAAATTCGTTTCGTTGACCATCGGGAAAAGAATGGCAATCACAGTTGTTACTGGTGCTCTATGGAAACAGCTTTCGATGATGCTTTGTCCCTTCCCTCTACCTGCAATAGGTGTCGGTAACTGATGCCCACGAAACAAATTTGAGATTAAAAAATACCTTTTGATACACTCGTTTCATATGCAACATAACATTTGTAAAGTCACCTGTTGTTTGTGGTCCTGCAGTTCATGCAACATTGTCATCAACAACGACATGTTGGTCGACGCGACATGCGCATTCACATCCAGATCACCATACAGCGCCCTCTCTTCTTTCGGTGACATTCCACCTGTTATTGCATGCTGGTTAATTTATTGCATCGATCACGCGTTGTGGCATAGTGCGTGCTTTGAGTCAGGATTTGGTTTACGTCTGCGGATGCAGAGTGGATAAGCTGCATATGTGGATTGAGATATCCAGCTGCGTGCGCAAAGTCGGTAATGCAGTCGTGTAGCTCAGATACACATAACACATGTCTTATGTTTATGTACGCGCTATGTTTTGGGCACTGAACAAGACAATTTCCAAACGCCACAAGGAGCTCACAACCCAATGTGGCTGTTTACCGATTCCGGTGGCGCTCAGATTTGCGTTGATCAGTCGACTTTGTATCATTTCGACCATCTGAATCGCTTCATCCATATTCGCCACCGTCACTTGATTTCCCGTCCTTTTTGAATCAGGGTCATCGTTGTCATTGTTGTTTTGTTTCTCGATTTGCTCGACGGTGTCGCTCGTGTCGCTCTCTGACTCCTCCTCCGAACTCATCAATATCGGCATTCGGTCGGACATTTGACGATACATTGATCGCGCGATTTATTGATTGATTGGTTGCGTGATTGACTTTAGTCTTAATCTGGACACCGAACAATCTCGCGATGCTTATACATGCGGGTGAGAATCGTAATAAAATAGGAGGGCGAATCAGCAAAGAACAAGACGTTGAACTTCGTGAACACTGTGTATGTGTCTGCACAAGCTCATTTTGTCGTTTGCGTCAGGCCACGATAGTTATAATCATGAATTTCACCTGTTCGCATCTTTGACCAACAATTATTCGCAGGTTGGCCGCAGTTGCATTTGCGGACGCAAATGCAATATCAATAACTTAGCTCAGTCTGGTTAGTCGGTGATAAGCAGTGAGCATAAGACTGGATCACCAGGAGTTGCGTGCATACGTGCCATGATAGGGATTATACATAGATGACAACTGATCAGATATGAATGAAAAGGAGTTACATGTCATAATATCGTTTGAGTAAAAAAACAGCAAAAAGCAGAGCGATGGTGAAAGTGAAACCAAATCAAAACGACACCCATAGGGAGTACAGGTACTGCATAAAAGTCTGGACTTGCGAACCCAGAATTTGGTTATTGCCTGCTGGCTGCGCTTGCAGGGACCTGGTTCCTTGCCGTGGGATTTGTCTTTGGAGTTGACGCTTCGTTGTCATTTGTCAGCGTTGATGTCCGGTTTTCCGGTGAAACATCACATGTCATATTGAACTTGCAATTTTGTTCAAAAAAGATGTATTATTTTCATACGTAAAGGCAAACTACGCCAACACGAGCCCGATTTCGGAGTTGGTGCACCAGCAAAACGAAAAGAAAGAGAAATCCTCATGCACCACGTGGCATTCCACAACGTGTAACGTTTCCCAAATCAGCAGCCACGTATGAATGAATGTTTCACTAGTCTAGCACCTCCGAAATCGGGCTCGTGTTGATGTAGTTTGCCTTTATCTATTGAGGTATTTCCAGGCAAATTCAAATGAAACATGACCTGGTTCCTTTGAGAGCAAGCTTATTAATGAAGCACTGCGCGTATGTGCAATATGTCTTGCGGCATGCAATCTGACGACAGCGCGCAGCTGCTAATCCAATGCGAGTTATGCGAGTTCAAGTGCATAGAACAACGCGAGAGCAGCTCAAAGCAAGCCATACAACGCAATATCCTTTGGTCGTATGAGCATCCAAGCAGTTTGCCTGATTATTCGCAGTACCCACTACCCATAGTACAGTACCGGTTGCATCTCTTGGCTGTTTTTCGCATGATTCATGCGGCATACCATGCGGCATGGTACCTCCTTAAGTATTGAATCATGCGAAAAATCATGCGGCATTATGCGACCCCATGCGAGCATTTTTGTCACCATGCGAGAATCATGCCGCATGATTTTGATTCTCGCATGATTGTGCTGACTTGGCTGCTGGTTTAGTTTTGCTCTGTTTGTGATCACAGGCAGTTTATCAGCTGTCAGCTTGAATGTAACGAGTATCCTGGTTGAATCTCACTTGAGATGCGCTTCAGAGGAAGCATAAATCGTTATGTAGTTAACTACTTCGCTACTACACCTTTAAAATCGAATTGCGGAAAAAAGTTTGTCATACACAGTATACCACATAAACATTTCTGTTAAAAGCTTTTTTGGCAAATTTTACGCATGTTATTTAGCCTGACAGCAGATAAACTGCCAGTGATCACGAACAGATCAAAACTAAACCAGCAGCCAAGTCAGCACAATCATGCGAGAATCATGCCGCATGGTCCAAAATCATGCGGCATGATTCTCGCATGGTGACAAAAATGCTCGCTTGGGTCGCACAATGTCGCATGATTTTTCGCATGATTCAGTACTTAAGGAGGTACCATGCCGCATGGTATGCCGCATGAATCATGCGAAAAACAGCCAAGAGATGCAACCGGTACTGTACCTGAGTAAGTAAATCATACCCCGGCTTGCTGGGAAACTGCAACCTGCAAACTGCCCGCAGACCCACATACACTGTAGATATAAGCTGTGAGGTAATTACAACTAACGACACTGGAGGGATATGCTGTAGCCGTTTGGAGAAGCGGAATACAATAATAATATAACTGCGGCAAGAGGTTGCCCTGTGCAATCAGAAAAACTTGAATGTGCCACAGCTGTGTGTCTGTGCAAGGACCTTGCGACGACCTTAGGCATACTTTTCAATATTGCACAGTGTAGTTTTTCATGTTGCTTTATTGCTTGCTACCAGGGCATGTACAGACCAACCGTCAGCTCATGAGACGCTTGTTACGCATTCACGTGTTTCAAAACTTTTCGAAAACAATAGAAAGAGAAATCGTCAATGCATACATACCCAATTTCTCTTTCTATTGTTTTCGAAATGTTCCACAAAACGTGGAACCATAACAAGAGTGCCATGAGCTGGTGGTCGCACTTCCGGAGTTTCCGTCTACAGCCCCGAATGGTGCTCCATGGGGCTCAATCCGGTAAAATTTGTATTTCTGTCTTTAGATACCTAATCTTCTACCAAAAATGACTGGTTTTCTGAACCAATTGGCTGTTTTATTCACCACAGCAGCCTGTACTGGGTGTTTTCTGGTTGTTTTGTGTGCACGTGTGGATTACTGAACCGTTCATACGACGTCCTGACACAAAATGAAATTGATTGAGAACTTTATCACCGACAGGTATTTTGAGGGCTTTCCAAATAGAGCCCCATGGCAGTGCTGCCTGTACATACAGGTTGAAGTGCATAACCTCGGGGCGCAGCTAATAGACTGTAGGCCAGTTGGTAAAGCATAGGCCAGAAGTTGAAGGTTCGAGTCCTCTCAGGGACATACATGTATGTATAAGGTAATTTGGTGTACGACCCAAAGTTCACAACTGGTGAGCCTAGCCTAATGATTGTGCGTGTGTCACGCTGCGTGTGCGCTGCACGTCACATGGAGTTACGACCAGGGTAGGAAAAAAATTTTTTTTTAAACAAGTTTTTTTTAAAAAAAAAATTTTTTTTTAAAAAGTCTGAGATTCGGGGAAATTTTACCAAATTTGCCTAAAAAACGCGCAAAATCGCGAAAAAATGCAACTTTAATTGACAAGTCACTTTTGTGACTTGGTTTGCATCACTTATCAAGGGTGTTTACGTCATTTCGGTACGATCCAACAGTCTGTGCTTGATATGGACCGATGATTGCTGCTCTGTGGTATCGGACACAACAGTTTGTGGCCGAATAAGCAAGATTCACTCATAAACCACACAGAATTGAGAATATAAGCTGCAGAAATACTTGTCGGGCAGCTGAATCAGTCGTACACGACCGACCTGATGGGGTATGACGTCGAAGTACCATGTAGGCACATGCATACTGTGTCTCATGTATCAAGGGAAGGTATAATAACATCATTTGGGGTATCTTAGGTACCAAATACATGCCCCAAAGGTGATTTTGTGAAGAAAATTTTTCGACCCTTGAGAAAAAATGACAAAAAATAACCCCCAAAAAGGCCATTTTTGGACGTTTTAGAACATTTTGTTCCCCCGAAAATTTTAAAAAAAAAATTTTTTTTTAAAAAAAAAAATTTTTCAAAAACCTTTTTTTTTTAAAAAAAAAATTTTTTTTTTTTAAAAAAAAATTTTTTTTTTGCCCAACCCTGGTTACGACGGTGCCACTTGGAGGATCACATACCCTTTGTGACACACGCAATTGGACAAATAGAACTGCGACTACAACTACGGTTGGATAATGTAGGTACATACGACTTGGCATGCGCAAATTCTTCATTGCCCTTTAATTTGCCATGATGTTGGAGCACTCATTTCGACCAGCACAAAAGTTGTTCGTATTGTGTAGCGAAACAATGTTTACAGCGCTTTAGGCTGGTCGAAGTCAGTGCTGCAACTCAGTCGCAAAATGCGGGTTCAACGAAATTTGCCTTCTAATAAGACGTAGTCCAATCGCATAGTTGTCCTGATAGCAGTACCTGCACGCAAAGTTTACACGGCTGGCAAATTCCAAAAGCGGAATTAGGTTGAAACTGGTGAACATCACTGAGAAAGTTTTCTAATTTTAGTTAATCGACACAAACACTTGTTTCCCTTGAGCACGAACGCACAATATGAAAACGTGCAGAGATCACACGGACCGGTTGTGTATAATCAGATGAGCAACGTACAGTATGTATGTAGGTAATTACTCGCAATTATTATTTTGCACGTGGACGCAGGTCCCAAGCTATACTTTTTGCTGGATAAAGGTCACGTGTGACCCTGAGTGAGTCATCGCTAAAGCCCCCTGGGTGTCTGGCAATACTTTCAAAGGAGCATACTACACACGTTGATGATAGTCACACCACACACTGCTTATGGTTTTGAATTCAATTCACTTTGTTATTTTTACCCAGGATCGACGCTCATGACAAAAGACACGACGACAAAAGTATGAAGTCCTGATTAAAAACTATTGAGGGTTCGGGAAGAAAATGTAACTTACGAAAGGGATACCAGAACAGAAATAAAGATATAGAGACTTAACTTGTAACTTATAAAGACTACAATTTGAGTTCCGGTGGGCATAAAAATGATTTTGCAATTTTTCTATGGCATCATCAGGTAGGAACCAAGAATAATTGTTTCTTAATTTATGCAACAATAATCCTATCAAACTGTTATCGAGCTTGGGTGACACATGACAGAAGCCTGATATTCGTTCACAAGCACTCCGAGGTGATGATCATCGGAGAAGCATGCGTACGAAAACGTCAGCTCATCGGAACACAATGACGGATGACACGAGTGACTAGGAACTGCTTTTTTTTAAATTGGTATCGTTGGTACGACTGCGACATCCACTTGGTATGCGAAACAAATTGGCAGCGTTGCGTATAGTCCATCCACGAGCTCATGAAACGACCTTTTTTTGAAGTTGGCTTGTGCGGATCCAATAATGTTCAGGTTCCACGTATTTCAGAAATGAAAGAAAGAGAAAAGCACGTGTTTTTAAAGGCACACTCTCCACCTCGGGGCGTAAATTCCCGTTTGACTCCCAAAGCATTTGTGTGTTGAACGACTTTGCTGTTCGCAACAAATATAGATCAGTCAGCTGGAACTTGACATCATTTCTCTCGGCCCAATCTCTTTCTTTTGTTTGCGAAAACACGTATAGCAGTAGGACTTTTAAATTTGGCCAAGCAAGCTTCAAAAAAAGTCGTCTCATGAGCTCGTGGCTGGACTACGCAGGTCTGAAACATTCTCTTTACCACACGCTTTGTGTGCGATTGCGCAACGCAACGTCACCACCCCGTCACTTTCCCTCTTTACGATTCAGGAAAAAAATTTGACCGATTCTTATAAAGTCATTGTGCAACCAATACTAGCCACGAGCACATGAGACGACTTTTTTAAAGCTTGCTTGGCCAGATTCAAAAATGCTCCGAACAAAATAGGCAGAAGAACAAAATGGACCCATACAGTTTTTTTTGTGGAAGAACAAAATAGGCCCATGCCATTTTGTGGATAAACAAAATGGACCCATACCGTTTTGTGGAAGAACAAAATATGTAGGCCCATGCCATCTTGTGGATAAATAAAATGGACCCATACCGTTTTGTGGAAGAACAAAATAGGCCCATGCCATTTTGTGGATAAACAAAATGGACCCATACCGTTTTGTGAAAGAACAAAATAGGCCCATGCCATTTTGTGGATAAACAAAATGGACCCATACCGTTTTGTGGAAGAACAAAACAGGCCCATGCCATTTTGTGGATAAACAAAATGGACCCATACCGTTTTGTGGAAGAACAAAATAGGCCCATCCCATTTTGTGGAAGAACAAAATGGACCCATACCGTTTTGTGGAAGAACAAAATAGGCCCATATCATTTTGTGGAAGAACAAAATGGACCCATACCGTTTTGTGGAAGAACAAAATGGGCCCATGCCATTTTGTGGATAAACAAAATGGACCCATACCGTTTTGTGGAAGAACAAAATAGACCCATACCAATTTGTGGAAGAACAAAATGGATCCATACCGTTTTCTGGAAGAACAAAATAGGCCCATACCATTTTGTGGAAGAACAAGTTGAACCCATACCGTTTTGTGGAAGAGCAAAATAGGCCCATGCCATTTTGTGGATAAACAAAATGGACCCATACCGTTTTGTGGAAGAACAAAATATGTAGGCCCATGCCATCTTGTGGATAAATAAAATGGACCCATACCGTTTTGTGGAAGAACAAAATGGACCCATACCGTTTTGTGGAAGAACAAAATAGGCCCATGCCATTTTGTGGATAAACAAAATGGACCCATACCGTTTTGTGAAAGAACAAAATAGGCCCATGCCATTTTGTGGATAAACAAAATGGACCCATACCGTTTTGTGGAAGAACAAAACAGGCCCATGCCATTTTGTGGATAAACAAAATGGACCCATACCGTTTTGTGGAAGAACAAAATAGGCCCATCCCATTTTGTGGAAGAACAAAATGGACCCATACCGTTTTGTGGAAGAACAAAATAGGCCCATATCATTTTGTGGAAGAACAAAATGGACCCATACCGTTTTGTGGAAGAACAAAATGGGCCCATGCCATTTTGTGGATAAACAAAATGGACCCATACCGTTTTGTGGAAGAACAAAATAGACCCATACCAATTTGTGGAAGAACAAAATGGATCCATACCGTTTTCTGGAAGAACAAAATAGGCCCATACCATTTTGTGGAAGAACAAGTTGAACCCATACCGTTTTGTGGAAGAGCAAAATAGGCCCATGCCATTTTGTGGATAAACAAAATGGACCCATACCGTTTTGTGGAAGAACAAAATATGTAGGCCCATGCCATCTTGTGGATAAATAAAATGGACCCATACCGTTTTGTGGAAGAACAAAATAGGCCCATGCCATTTTGTGGATAAACAAAATGGACCCATACCGTTTTGTGGAAGAACAAAATAGGCCCATGCCATTTTGTGGATAAACAAAATGGACCCATACCGTTTTGTGGAAGAACAAAACAGGCCCATGCCATTTTGTGGATAAACAAAATGGACCCATACCGTTTTGTGGAAGAACAAAATGGACCCATACCGTTTTGTGGAAGAACAAAATAGGCCCATATCATTTTGTGGAAGAACAAAATGGACCCATACCGTTTTGTGGAAGAACAAAATATGTAGGCCCATGCCATCTTGTGGATAAATAAAATGGACCCATACCGTTTTGTGGATAAACAAAATGAACCCATACCGTTTTGTGAAAGAACAAAATAGGCCCATGCCATTTTGTGGATAAACAAAATGGACCCATACCGTTTTGTGGAAGAACAAAACAGGCCCATGCCATTTTGTGGATAAACAAAATGGACCCATACCGTTTTGTGGAAGAACAAAATAGGCCCATCCCATTTTGTGGAAGAACAAAATGGACCCATACCGTTTTGTGGAAGAACAAAATAGGCCCATATCATTTTGTGGAAGAACAAAATGGACCCATACCGTTTTGTGGAAGAACAAAATGGGCCCATGCCATTTTGTGGATAAACAAAATGGACCCATACCGTTTTGTGGAAGAACAAAATAGACCCATACCAATTTGTGGAAGAACAAAATGGATCCATACCGTTTTCTGGAAGAACAAAATAGGCCCATACCATTTTGTGGAAGAACAAGTTGAACCCATACCGTTTTGTGGAAGAGCAAAATAGGCCCATGCCATTTTGTGGATAAACAAAATGGACCCATACCGTTTTGTGGAAGAACAAAATATGTAGGCCCATGCCATCTTGTGGATAAATAAAATGGACCCATACCGTTTTGTGGAAGAACAAAATAGGCCCATGCCATTTTGTGGATAAACAAAATGGACCCATACCGTTTTGTGGAAGAACAAAATAGGCCCATGCCATTTTGTGGATAAACAAAATGGACCCATACCGTTTTGTGGAAGAACAAAACAGGCCCATGCCATTTTGTGGATAAACAAAATGGACCCATACCGTTTTGTGGAAGAACAAAATGGACCCATACCGTTTTGTGGAAGAACAAAATAGGCCCATATCATTTTGTGGAAGAACAAAATGGACCCATACCGTTTTGTGGAAGAACAAAATGGGCCCATGCCATTTTGTGGATAAACAAAATGGACCCATACCGTTTTGTGGAAGAACAAAATAGACCCATACCAATTTGTGGAAGAACAAAATGGATCCATACCGTTTTCTGGAAGAACAAAATAGGCCCATACCATTTTGTGGAAGAACAAGTTGAACCCATACCGTTTTGTGGAAGAGCAAAATAGGCCCATGCCATTTTGTGGATAAACAAAATGGACCCATACCGTTTTGTGGAAGAACAAAATATGTAGGCCCATGCCATCTTGTGGATAAATAAAATGGACCCATACCGTTTTGTGGAAGAACAAAATGGACCCATACCGTTTTGTGGAAGAACAAAATAGGCCCATGCCATTTTGTGGATAAACAAAATGGACCCATACCGTTTTGTGAAAGAACAAAATAGGCCCATGCCATTTTGTGGATAAACAAAATGGACCCATACCGTTTTGTGGAAGAACAAAACAGGCCCATGCCATTTTGTGGATAAACAAAATGGACCCATACCGTTTTGTGGAAGAACAAAATAGGCCCATCCCATTTTGTGGAAGAACAAAATGGACCCATACCGTTTTGTGGAAGAACAAAATAGGCCCATATCATTTTGTGGAAGAACAAAATGGACCCATACCGTTTTGAGGAAGAACAAAATGGGCCCATGCCATTTTGTGGATAAACAAAATGGACCCATACCGTTTTGTGGAAGAACAAAATAGACCCATACCAATTTGTGGAAGAACAAAATGGATCCATACCGTTTTCTGGAAGAACAAAATAGGCCCATACCATTTTGTGGAAGAACAAGTTGAACCCATACCGTTTTGTGGAAGAGCAAAATAGGCCCATGCCATTTTGTGGATAAACAAAATGGACCCATACCGTTTTGTGGAAGAACAAAATATGTAGGCCCATGCCATCTTGTGGATAAATAAAATGGACCCATACCGTTTTGTGGAAGAACAAAATAGGCCCATGCCATTTTGTGGATAAACAAAATGGACCCATACCGTTTTGTGGAAGAACAAAATAGGCCCATGCCATTTTGTGGATAAACAAAATGGACCCATACCGTTTTGTGGAAGAACAAAACAGGCCCATGCCATTTTGTGGATAAACAAAATGGACCCATACCGTTTTGTGGAAGAACAAAATAGGCCCATCCCATTTTGTGAAGAACAAAATGGACCCATACCGTTTTATCGAACAGCAAAATAGGCACATACCATTTTGTGGAAGAGCAAAATGGATCCATACCGTTTTGTGGAAGAACAAAATAGACCCATACCATTTTGTGGCAGAACAAATTGAACCCATACCGTCTTATCTGGAAGAACAAAATGGACCCATACTGTTTTGTGGCAGAACAAAATAGGCCCATACCATTTTGTGGAAGAACAAATTGGACCCATACCGTTTTGTGGTAAAACAAAATAAGCCAATATAGGCAAACTACGCCAACACGAGCCCGATTTCGCAGCTGGCAGACTAGTGAAACATTCATACGTGACTTCGAGACTTGGTATTGGTCGCACAATGACCATATAAGAATTCGTCAAATCAATCCTGATTTTCACGTTCAGTCACTCTTAACCACTGTGCTATTTGTGATTCTCACAAAACATTTTCAGCTGAAAATAATCTAGCAGAGCACACACGTTGCTGCGGGTCTGAAACATTTTGGTGACTGCATGCTGTGTGTGTGATCGTGCAACGCAACGTCACTGCCCCGTCACTTTCCTGCTTCACGATTCAGGAAAAAATTCGAGCAATTCTTATAAAGGCATTGTGCGACCAATACAATCGCGTTGCTGAAATGTGCATACGACGTTTGTTTCGAAGAGGTCGTGAGCAGCTTACCAGACCCTGAAAGAAGAGGTCAGAAAACGCCAGAGCACAGTTGATGAAAAAAAGTCTTCCTGATTCTGACAAAAAAATGTCCAGCACGATAAAACAAAATTATAAGCTTATGTAGGCCACTTCACGAACAAACATTGATAATGCACCCACATGAACGCATTTGAAAACTGAACTGCTTTCAGCACGAAGAATCGCGTGCTTCATGTAGTTTCAGGTTCAGCCATATTTCATCTGGATTCAATAAAAAACAAAAACAATACCGCTGATAGTTGCTCATATTGCGACCGCTGCTGGTTTATACATATTTTTTCCTATCGGCAAACGGATAATAAAAAACATTCCGCTGCTTTTTCAGACACAACAATTCGGTTGTGTATGGGTTTATGTGGCACTTTGGACAATGATTGACACAAGTGTTGAGGTGTTACATGCATACATATATAGCGCCCTATCGCCTATGCCAAACCTATTGAACTAGCAACACACGTCGACAACCATGTGGGACGACGTGCGTCAACTATTTTACAACTAGTCTGCATGTGCATACCGACCGACATTCCGAGGATAAACAGGCAGCCACACTGAGCGCCAAACCAACTGGCTGGTTGCATACTCCAGTTTGATTTTATTGCAATGCGCTCCTGTCGGAATCTGGCTCTGGCATCCGCCAGCGAAATGTTATTGAGGTTCGTTTGTGCACGTGTGTGTATCTGGGAACAAATGTACTCGCTAAAGTTCTCTTATCTTTCACGGCCGCAGGCAGTGGAATGTTTCATGCCACAAAAAAATGTGCACTCTCATGAAGACTGGGGTGGTATGGCCAGCCTCTGATCGAACCTGTCCCATTATCGGTGATGAAAGTTGGAAACTGTTATCGTCAGCCGCAACATTTCATGCGAGCTGTATTGTACAGCATTGTGCTTTCTGGCTGCCAGTTGCTATCTGCTTTCACAAATGGATTTCTAACCACTTTTCATTTTTTCCAATTTTTCTGAATTTATATTCCGACCTTTTATTGTTAACCACCAAGCGTTTTCCTCTACCTAGAGCCCCCGGGGCTACAAGTGGAAAACTCCGGCAGGTGTAGCTTTCGACCGAACTATTCGCCATTCGCCAATTTGATAAAACTTCCAACGGCAAACCATCAACAAATTTGATCACGCAAGTTCAAGGGGCAAGGTGTCGTGTTTTGACTCAAACGAATATTTTGACCGAAAAATGGAAGAAAGTCTCCTTGATAATACCTAACTTGAAATAACTCTGCTGAGAAAAACTTATCGCTAATTTGATTGCACAGATGAAATGCTCAAATATTTACACAATAAGTTTCCATAAACAATGTAAAGATTTTTTTGATATCACAGCCGAAGGTTATGGGATGGGTGAAGATTGAAGGAAACACGAAAATTTGACTCAACAGGGCAAATCATAATTCGTCTCACATAAATGTGACCAAAGTTGCACAATAGCGACCGGGGTTTCGAGACTCGTTTGTACAGCAGGACTTATACATATAGTAACACTACGCCAACACGAGCCCGATTTCGAAGGTGCTAGATTGGTGAAACATTCATACGTGGCTGCTGATATGAGAATGTTACACGTTGTGGAATACAACGTGGCGCATGAGGATTTCTCTTTCTTTTTGTTTTGCTAGTGCACGAACTCCGAAATCGGGCTCGTGTTGGCGTAGTTTGCCTTTATATTTTGAATTGCACGATAACTCGCAATAAATATACATGCCACAATAGGCAGAAATTTCAAAGCACGACACTGTACAGATAATCTTAGATCGCCTCGTTAGTAAAAGCACATGATACATGAACTTTGATCAGCAATAAAAAACAATTTGCATTTGGTCTCTGATTTGCTAAAGAGACCAAAGCAGTTCGGTTGTTTCCTATTAATCTTGACCATTGTTTGTGTAAACTGATTAACACGACACTTTTAGCAATATTTTGGCTGAAATTCAGTCGTTGTGTCAAGTCGAACGGTGTGTATAAACAGGCACAGCAAGATTATCACCCTGATCTGGATATTGATTGATCGACTACAGCAGGTTCCCTAACTCAGTGCCCAATATATTGACATAGCGCTTGTGTATAACTGCACAAAGTTAGCTTATTAGCAGTGCCGGAAATTCGCATGCAAGTCGATAATGCTGCGTGACTCGGCTCAGATGTTACCGTCTGCTGATATATAACGTTTAGATACCTGGCACTGACTCAGAAAACCTCTGCCTGAACATATAGTGTACCTATACTTTATCATCAGCTAGGATTCATAGTGAACGTCGGTTGCCTATTGTAGTGGTGTGTCGTGGTGGAGTAATCGGCCGGACAAGCAGGGTTCGTCGAGTCAATCGGCTCATCGACAAGGATCTCGTGTTGTCTGTCGGCGGGCTGATCAAATCGCCTTTTGACCGATCGCAGTGCCGATCGACAACAATAGCAGTAGCACAGGCCGCACAGACACGCAATGATGACGCAGATGAGTGTGACCGTGAATGCGATACTGCAAACAAAATGCAAGGATGCGGATTGTGAAAGTTTGGTACTGCTTGGTTGCCAAACAGTTGGTCTGCGGTCATTGTACAATGAAGAAAGTCATTAGAGGCTAGAGGGTGCACCGTAATGGCAAATGAGAACCGCCAATGAGATGACAAACTCTGGGACAAAATCTGGACAGAAATTTCAAAGGTGGCGGTCATATTGGAACGGTCTCGGTATGAAGCGATCAGCACATCAGATCGGATCAGGTGTGCAATACTAAGTGGATCCGAACCAATCCGATCCTGACAGATCCGATCACCAAGTATAGTCCGTCCCCCGGCTCATGGCACTTTGTGTTGCTGCTGGCCGACTTGTTCCCTTCCTCCACGTTCTAATGAAAGAGAAATTGAGTTTCCGAAAAAAATTATTTTTGCTCCTAAATTGCTGTCTTTATGAAAGCGACGTGTTTTATTGATTTTAATTTAATTTAATTTTAAATTTGATCGAATTCAATCGTTTTCGGCACATTTTATTATTTTTTTCAGTTTTTTTGCAAAATCGCTCACACTCAATTTCTCTTTCATTAGAACGTGGAAGAAGGGACCAAACCAGCCAGCAGCAACACAAAGTGCCATGAGCTGGTGGACGGACTATACATAGGTCATCATTGGCAGCAATAAGCCGCGATTACTTTATTGCTAACAAACAAATATGCGACATGAATGTCACTCACAATAACGTGTTGCCGACGCTGTACGTGCATCGACCATTGAGCAATGTCTGGAAACAGTCGACTGACTCGAACGTACCTGGCGGACAGCTGAAACATCAAAATGTCAAAATCACGTTTGTTCGGCCGACTGTTTGCGGTTCATCAAGCCAGTATCGTTGCTGTTTGCAGAAACACACAAACGACAGTGCTGTGCCACATCGTGACCAATCAGACCTGTTCAGGGACTGTCGTCCACACGTCACCAGCACACTGCTCGCTTCCTATTGAATTTGGATGCTTTTTATGAGACCGACGGTTTGGCAGCTTCGATCCAAAATCAACCCAGTGGGCGATAACTCAGGTCAAATTATTATTCAAACCCAATGCATAGATTGTGCCCTTGTGCATTCATTCAAACTGACGATGTCCTGGTGCACGGCTTGTCTGCCAAACATGTACAGGTACGTATGCAAGAGTCGAAGCTAACCAAAAAACCAACTAACACCAGTCCATTTCCACATGTGCCACTTGTGTGGGGTTGATCTTTGACGACCCCAGCGTGCGCCAGGTGCAATATTGAACCTGAGACCACTGCGGTCAGACAATGCCGACTCGAAATCATGACTGGTTGATTTTTGGTGCGAATAAATGATTGGGCCGTTGGAAGATTCACTCCTTGTTTTTGTGTGGGATTCTCAAAATCTCCACATTTTTTTATCTAATAAGCCAATGCGGCTTTGTTATTTTTTATCGCCAACTTCAAGTTCTCTGGTCTTATCAATTTTCTGCAAAAAATATGCACAATTCTGACTGGATTAGTGTGGCTGTTAACGTATGTACACATGCGATAACTTCGAAAATTGCAATTTCGCTCAGCGCGCAATACACAGAGCGATCAGCATGGTACGTAGCCAGCAAAAAACGCACGTAAATGTGCGTAACATACAATGTACTGGGTACATAGGTAATTTTCAATGTTCCAACAAGTTCATATAAAAATTTGGATTCTTCATTTGAAATCACCCGCATGGAGAAAAGTGCAAAAAATGCTCCAGATAATGCAGCACATCAATTGCGAATCGTGTTACGAGTGGTATAGGTCCAGAACATAATATAGTACATAGGCCTGAAGACTAAAAAATAAAAGGGAATAAATGCGAGTGTCAATAAACCAGCCTTTAATGCATCTGAGCTGATGTGAGAACCATAATCACAACAAATGATGCTGATGATGACATTTTTATCAACAACAGGACTCATTCATACATACTCTCTCTATTCAACGCGCGTTACATTGCGGAGGTCGATGAATAAATTTGAGTCCATTTACAAGGCAGTGGTGGTGTGCACAACTGTGGAATGGTTTGATTTTGACCCATAGGCACCTTTCATATGTATCTGGCAGTAAGTCTGTCGTCGCAATATTTGCGCGTACTATATTTTTCGCAGGCATGAAAAATAAACTATAAGACAAGGAGAACAACATTGACGCTGCTTGGAGAAAAACAGTCCACTGTGTCAAACGATTGAATGAAAAAATGAGATCAGAACTAAACCGGGACATTCCAGAAAAGAAACATTCCTGTCTAAGAGATATTGAATATCCGTTGGAATTGGGGAAGGACGGCCGTGCCGTTGCCATGGAGTCAGTCAGTCAGCTCTTGAGAGAACTCTGCTTTGCTGCTAAATGCGCAGCGCAATAATGCGAAAACTGAACGGAGGTATACATATATGTACTGTAAGTAAGTGAAAGCTGACGGCGCTATCAAGCTTTGTCACGAAAAGACCGCACGGGCAGGCGACACAAGATATGTAGCATGGCAGTATGGGTACTAGTGGGTCTGGCGAAGGGGCGGTGGTTTAGATTTTGGCTTGGGCTATGGTTGCTTTAAGTGTAAGCCACGTCTAAGCCTAAGCGTGAGCGCCAGCCTAGGCCTAAGCCCAACCCTAAATGTACTGAGTCCAGTAATGTTGCCCTGTTTAGGACTAACGATGTAGGCCTATAAGCCTAACCCTAGAAGTAAACCACCGCCCGGCGAGAGCCCTACTTGTATCGGCACTATGCACATATGTAAGAGGGTTGTAACATAATGTGTTGACGAATATTTAGACCTGGCAGAATAGGGAAGTTATGCCGCCCCGCTGTGCCCCCAAGACGATGATAACAATACGCATGTCCACATCGATAACGCTAGTCACGGCGGTATGTCTTTTTTCTTTCATTTCCTTTCGCAAAGTATAGGTAATGTACGTATACCAACTTATAGCATTCAGTCATCACAGTACACACACGAGCCCAAATCCTCTCCGCTGCTAAAGTCGAAACAATAGCAAGTTACCATACTACGAAACAATTGCAGCCACTAGAGCGTAGAACAGCGTAAAGCTAGTAGTGATCTTGGTGATGGAGCGCCAGAGTGAAGTGCGACATACAGTAGGTAGTATACAACTTTGGGCATAAAACAGACACAACATAACATAACTGACACAGCTTCACACCCAAAGAAGCTGTGGGTATAATAGTTCTCACGGCCAAGCTCGTGCCAAGGCAACAAACTCACACAAAGCTGGGTGGGTGGGGTGGGTTACTTAGCGGGACTCACCCAACCAAACCCAGATGCGAATACCTATACCATGTGGGCATTCCATTCCGCCTGGTGATATACTTTCCAAGCTACGACAAAACAAAAGCAAGTCTCTAGATCAGTTGGTCTGGTTGGGTCAGAAACACGCGTGTTTTGCACCGGAATGGGAGCAAAATGATATCAGTGCCGTGTTAGAGTAAGATTATACTCAAAGAGCGCTAACTAGGACCAAACTGTGTGCTGGTTAGAATAGCGAGCTGGAGTTACAAGCAAACCACGAATCGCCTAAGACGTCGAGAAATTACCATATCACACAATGGTACAATGTGGCACAGGAAAATAAAAAAGTGTCCGGGCACGAGTTGGTTTCTTTCGCTCTCGATCCAAAGTCAGCAGACCAAACGGAAAGGCAAAAGAAAAAGCACAACTGGACATATCAAAGAGTAATAGCAGCGCAGTGCCAGAGTGTGAGCGCGTGTGTGGCTCAGAGCCTCCATCATGTGCCACCTAAACTTGTGTTCCAATTTTGCTGGTGGAAATAGGCAGAAACTGCAGTACCGGGGGTTGACCCGATGATTTGTACCGAAAGGTTACCGACGTCAACCTCAAGCACAATATAATTAGCCGACCCTTGCCATGCTGCATTTATATTAATTGCTTCCTATGTAGCTGGCTTATAGATTTGAGACCTGTTGATTTCTGCTTCAGTGAATCTGTCATGCCATCTCCATGAACTGTAGATGTATCTTTGGTAGACATGACATGACATGACACAATACGACAGCAGTGTGTGTGTGTGTGTGTGTGTGTGTGTGTGTGTGTGTGTGTGTGTGTGTGTGTGTGTGTGTGTGTGTGTGTGTGTGTGTGTGTGTGTGTGTGTGTGTGTGTGTGTGTGTGTGTGTGTGTGTGTGTGTGTGTGTGTGTGTGTGTGTGTGTGTGTGTGTGTGTGTGTGTGTGTGTGTGTGTGTGTGTGTGTGTGTGTGTGTGTGTGTGTGTGTGTGTGTGTGTGTGTGTGTGTGTGTGTGTGTGTATATATTTCCAACTCAATCTATTATGTGGCGGCGTGCTGCATGGTTTGTGCTTTCATCACTTCGTGGCTACTATATTTGGGCGTGTTGCCAGGACACGGCGATCACACCGTGAGGCTGGGTACGCTAGTACATTACCTGTTTGCATACTTCTTTGGTGTTTCGTGGGCCGGTTACGTACCCTAATACCTATGTACCCAAGTGTAGGTATCCTGGGATGGCAAGAGCACGTTCAAGCGAATTCGTATGCTCCGAGAATTCAATGAATGTATGTGCGTAGTGCCCTAGTGCTACTTTGGCTGGCGAAACCGGTTCATCGGCTGTGTTCAGTGGCGTAGGAGAGGGGGTACCTGTAGGGGGCGCCTGTGCACAGATACCCCCTTACCCACACAACTTGTGTTCAGCAGTCATGCAATGGTATACTGTACGTGCAGCTAATCATTGAACCACATTATATGTATTCATGTACAGGGTGTCTCAAAAGTTCCCTGTCACTTTTATTTGCTGGTCATAACCAATGTTGCAGTAGTTGAATTCAAATCGAATCATCGGGCAATTCTAAGCATGATAAATGGCCAAAATATCTGCATGCGTCGCTTGCCTGATGATTCAAGGCCACTTTATACAGCGTGGTTGCATCCATTCAATCTATTCCTTCCAGCTTTTGCTAAAAGTGACGCAACCAAGCTTTACAAACTGGCCTTGAATCATCAAGCAAGCCGTGTATGTCTGCGTTGTGTATTTATGATACGCTGAATCCCCCAAAGATCCCATTATGCTATAAACCAATTTAAATTCAACCACCGTAATGTTAGACAATGCATGCAAATAAGTGACAGGCTACTTTTGAGACACCTTGTACTTCATACCAGAAATGACCGAGATCAAAGGCACTATCGTTCATGTATGGAAGACTGAATGGTGAACCTCGTATCCAATGAATGTTAGCGTAGCGACGTAAGCGCACTTTAAGCAGATATTCGTGGAGCTTTAGGGCTCACTTTCACTGCTCTGTGAGAGGTCACAGACAAACTGAATGGAGCCAATCATTATCCAAAGATTCTGGGCGGATCCAATGTGACAATGTGAAAGTTGTGCCACCCTATGTATAAGATTTAGTCTGATTGGTTTCACGTCTAACTGTTCGTCAATAAGAACAAATGATAGAAGCTACGTGTAGCGTAATCATTGTTAATTCAAAGTGAAATACAACGAGCCTCTAATCAACGCATACATCCGTTTGTGAGCGGTCGTAATATGATCTGATTTGCAGGACTAGGACATTATTGCGTGGGCCGGGTCACTAGAGCTTGGCCGAGACACTGACTCATTTATGTGTCCCATGAGGGTAACGTACCTACCTTAGGGTAGTGTATTGCAAATGAGAAACGGAAGTCCACTCATGGTCATTACATGTGTCGCATGTACGAGAGGCTTCCGAGCACGCAAATGCTTTGTGAAATAAAACCTAATACGTTCAACTGAAAAAATCTATCATCAATATACATGGTCCAAATAATTTTTGTCCTTTGTGTGTTCTTGGTTTTCTGGCACGGAATGCGGAAATGCGTATTTGATTGCGTCCAGCTTTGCTGGCGATTAGTATGATCAATATGATGCGCACTTTTAGCACTCGGTGTATCTGGATCGCGGTTTTCGAAAATCCTGAATTTACATTCGTAAAACGTGCCACACAACATTATTGGAGGTAAATAATGAATGCCAACAAAGATAGCCAAGGGTTTTATACAATCATCTCTAATGCAGGCAGATCCAGTCAAAATTGCTCGGCGTACACATATGCAAAATGCAAACCATGATGCATAATTTTGTAGTACTACAAAGAAGCGCGCGTGCATGTTCATGCATATGTAATAAAGATGACATAAAGCGAAAAATAGTCGGAAAACAAAAGCGGTCTTCGTATGAGAGGGACAGTACACCTTTACCCTCTTCACCAAACCAGCCTGAAATTCTCATGTTTCCGAGACAAAACAATTTACGAATCGTGAGCAACATTGTTCGTCACAAAAGTCAGTACTTCCGAAAAACCGGGAACTACATAGTTTACTTCATTGAAAACAAATGCATAATGCACCTATATCTGAAAAAACATGGACAAAACCACTTGGGGTCAAAAATACTGAGGATGTGCACCAAATGCAGCATAAAAAAGAAAAAAACAGAAAAAAGAAAAAAGAAAGAAAAAAAAAAAAAAAGATGGGAGCTAAAAAACCACGAACCAGAGTGGCTAACAGAAGTAGACAAGCGCATGAAAATGATGTCGTTCAAAGTATGTATTCTGATACAGTGAGCATATCGAAAAATAAAACTTTTGCGTGCTGGTCTTATAGTTTGTTTGTTTGTTTGACAGAAGGCAGTTCAAGATCATATTGCTGCTTGAACATGCCCAGGTCCAAAAAACCCAAACACAAGCCACATTTTTTGTGCCAAAAAGAAAAATGGATCATCATTAAAGCATTTTAAAATGCATATCAGACGCATATTCTAAAAAAACGACAGAAACTCCTACGTAAGATTTGCATCATTGTTCAGCAAAAGCGTTTGAACGACTTGCACAGGCCAAATATTGGGCTCAAACGCTCAAAGTGATGTACAACTACAGTACTGTATATACGTAGAGTCAGCCCGCAACTTGATATAGGCAAGGCGAACCGGAGTGTTCAGGGAAATAAATTAGATTTGAGAGTCTGCTTTCAAACATGCTCCGGTTCAACTTTGCAATGTCGCGCTGCGTGGTCGAAATTAGCATTTTGCCCTTCTACAGAACTGGTCTGTTCATCTTTTGCTCAGATGGATCGAAGAAACGTCAAATGCAGCTGCTGTGCTCGTTTGACCAAAAAATGGTCGCGCTTCTTGGCGTAACACGATAGCAACAAGATACATACCTATTTTCTAACGGCACTTATACTTTTTCGTGATTATTGGTACCATATATGCCGAACGTAAAGCACCAAAATCAGAAACGAACAAAAAACGCTGCGCTACACGATAACTGACAAGCGCAGATCAGATCCTTATCAGTACGGGTCAGCCACGTACAGGAACTACAGCTTTTTGAGCAGCATAAAGATTGTGATTGTGTGACAGCGGCACTTTATCTAGTTGATGACGTCATAAGGGTAAGTACAAAGCGGGGAACGACTGCGCACAGGCAATCAGACGCATTGATAAAAGTGTATATACAGTGCACGGTACGGTGGTGTTGGAAAGCCGTGAAGGGATAACATGAACAAGGGACACAAAAAGGAGTTGCATGTCAGTGTACTCTCGTTTAATGACCCGGTCCCATAGTGAATATTTCTGAAAAAAATTTTGGTCCCCAATTTGATAAACCTCCTATTTGCTACATGATGGCGATGGAAAATGGAAGGTCTGATCGTGTCCCGATATAGACGGTAGACTAGACTGTATCGAAATAAAGTTCTTGATACAGTACCCAAAAAAACTGTGCAAAACCAGAATCTGGTAACCTCCATGATTCGTCTTTGGTCTGATACAGTGCCGCAGCGGTTTTAGCTGGCTGGATTATTGCACATAAGCTGCTGCCAAAGATGGATGGGTAATGTCGCCCGTTGGTGAACATGCCTGCCAAATCAGGGTACTGGTAAAGTTCGGCCACTGCAGTGTTTTTGGACTTACACACAGCAGGATTGTACACGTTCAGAATTGGGCGCCTAAGACTGAGACAAGTGTGAACCCAAGTCACTGTTGTGGACGAGCTTTACCAGTACCGCAGACTGCACAGCGCGGTTTAGAGGGTGAGTGAATGAACGGTCTGCGTTTGTGCGTCAGGCGACCAAATCCCTGTTAAACTCAATGAAAACAGCCCAGATCCGGGGCGCCGGGTTTTGAACGGCATTTAGTACACATTGCACGCACAGCAATGCACTTCCGGTTATTAGGCTGTATGGAGCGAATAAATATCAAGAGAAAGAAGTTGTTTAAATGAATAATAGAGACCGTAGAACAGAACGGAAATCGAAAACAAATGGCTTGAGCAGAACACCGACTCCGGGTGAGCTTGATTTATGCAACGAACTCAAATTGTCAACAGCAATACCAACAGCATGAAAAATAGAAAGCCGCGCATAATGAAGCCAACAAATCCAGCAAAGTGTATTTTGAATTTTTGCTACGATATTTTTCGCGACTGATGATGCACTCCTCTCGGTTGCTGTGATAGTGGTCCGAGGTTTAAAGCCTGCCGTGTCCCCATAATGTTTGGTGTGGCTTGGAGCGGAGGATCACAATGCTTTAAATTCAGTGTTGTATTTTGAGTGGCCTGTCATTAAAATTTTCGGGAACATTCCAACACAAAAACACGTTGAAACCAGGGGTTGAAACAGATGCGAACCCAAAAAATTGTTTCGTGCGTCATAACCAAGATCGCGTGTGCTGATTTTGTGCATGCGCAGCGAGCATCAATGGAGCTCGAATAATTCTGTCAACATGTTTGACTAGCTTTTAGTGTGAGTGCCACATAATGTAGCTCAATTGGCATACACGGCTTGATGCTTCCATTATTACATGCTTACAACAGACTGGTGTTAAGTGAGTGCCAGCCGACAAAATCGTACACATGTACATGTTTACTAGGTTACCTGCTGATGCACATAGGTATGTATATGTGGCCCATTGGTGTGAGGTTTGGACGCATGTGTTGCGTCACGAGACACAGACGCAGTACCCTCGTACTGCTGACATGATCGGGACTCGGTCTTTTCAGACACATAATTATGAAACGAACAAATTTGGGTCCAAGATACAGTATATCATTTGCATAGCGGCGCGTTCAAACATATTCACCAGAGATGGCTACCAGGGTACAACACCAGCTTGCGCGTTGAACTACATATTCACTCGTGGTCGGTCACTGCCACAACTCAGTGCTCTTTCAAGAAGATTGTTCAATGTTCACTGGTTAGCTGTATGCATGTATTCGATCGTGAAATCATCTTTATCTTGTTTCCCATTGATTATTGGTATCTTGACCCAAGTACCGTGCAAAGGGTATCCGTGATTTCGAAAAAAGTTCGACTCAACCATTCACTGTTCGGAAATCTGTGCTTCATTCATTCATTATAAAATAAACAACAGACAGAAAACAACAGTATATAATGGTGATATAATAGTAATAATCATAAATGATTAATAATAATTATATATGGACACGCAGCATTGCAGACAGAGTGTGTAATGTGTGCTTGGTTGGTGCGTTGTGGAGGATGTCTTACAGACTTTGCCTGACAGACAAAAAAGAAGAGAGAAAAAGAGAGAAAACACACGATTTGCTCACGCAATTCTGGTTGGCATTCTCATGACGTCAAATTGGGAGACATCAAGCAATTATTTCAATCACCAAGCAATGTAGTCACATTATACCAAATCAATCAATCAATAGTAAAGTGTTCTCCCGGACTTGCCCGTTCAATATAATCAGCAAACAAATTCCCAATGCAAATTCTATATACCTATATGGCCCGACACAAAACAAGCAGTAAACAGTAGGAAACACTGGTTGATGTTGCACACATGTTCGGAGCGAGCGGTCCAGCAAAGGACAAGACCAACATAAAACATTTTTTGGGATACACAAGTTCGGAGTGCGCTATTGCGAGGATAGAGCTCGAAATTTGCGTCAACATTCACATTGCACCAACATTTCAACATATTTTTTCGAGCTTCATCAGTGCAACAAAAAAGCACAATTAATGCTTCAGATACAGTATAGTCAGTGACTAACAACCTATTCGTCCCGCTTTGCTGACGCGTACAGAACAAAACGCAAAAATGGAATTTGGAATACAATTGAACAATTTTGTGTGAACCACGGGCGAAAAAGTCAAATTCGTGAGCCGCAACCGCAAGGACTGAGCTAGTCTCGCCCTCGCGCAATAATTGGGCTCAATAAAAAATAAATTGACAATACAATACACCTTCAGTTAAACCGAATGAATATGCACTGTGACAACTCCACAAATTTTACGAGTCATTCAAATAATAAAGTTCTGCCACGTAGACGAAAAGTAGGATAGGAATCATGCCATTACGTTACTTTAGCCAGAAAACGACTGAAGGTGAAAGACGCACAACCGCGGAAATAAAGTCTGATTTTTCCTAGAGTAATTAGATGCAAGCGCCGGTTTATTAGATATACATTCTCAGGCATGTGGTTTTGTCTGTACACAACTTCACAGCTTTTGTAAATGGTAAACAGCGAGTAAACTTCGCTTCGACATCGCAAAGCAAAGTGCCGAGCAGTCATCCAACAGAAACAAACCAGCCAACAAACAGAGAACAAAAAACAGTCTTTGAGCACGACGGGTCTCAAAAACGATGACGACGACAAATAGAATACGAACAATAAACTGTAATTTCACAAAAAAAGAGACGGATCACAATAATGTTTTTTCTTGCGCCAGCAAAATCGAGAAAAAATAAATTGAGACAACAGAAAGGAGGACAGCTCTCAGTTCCCTTCACACACACGATCATGAATGAATAAATTACTCATCTGCCTGCCTTAGAATGAGCGAGCACAAAATAATAAATAATTTTCACGTACCAGGCAGAATATTGATGTAGTTCTGTGCTAGGGAATCGATACTTAGAAATAATCACGGGTATTGGTACTCAAAGGTTCATTGTGGCTTCAGCGCTCACAGTGAAAGCAAACCAAAGCGACACAACTTTGAGAGACAGGGAAAAGCTGCATTAAATAGTGCGCTCCAGTTGCGAAAGTGCGTGACAAAAACGTGAACAGGTGTTTGAGTGTGATATGGAACAATTTGAAGCCTACTCTCAACAATTTTAACTGCTGAAAACTAAAATAATGTATTCACTTCGCTTACCAACAAAACCATCAAAAAGACCCAATGAAGAAAAACCAAATTCGAATTGTGCAACAATCAGGAAAAACAGCAAGCATCAATGTTCTGAATGTGTGTGTATGTATTGTTTATATCGTTTATAATAACTGATAATTATATGGTCTAATAACAACATTTATTATTTTAGCGGACGTGGTGTGGTGCTCAATTCCGATTCTTCAGTTGATTAGCTAGCCAGTCGAGTCCTTCATACAGCCCGTCACCACTGGTGGCACACGTTGCCTGGATGTACCAGTTGCGATTTCGTAGCGTGTGCAGACCGAGCTTGTCCGTTACCTCGGCAGCGTTCATCGCGTTCGGCAGATCCTGAATGTCAAGCAATGTTCGCTTAGTGTGGGGACATGTGTCGCTGCCAGTGGGCCATGGGCGTCCTTCCGTAATTAGATCCCAGCTGTTTCTTGATGGCTCTTCAAAACCCAAGATGCGAAAAGTCAAGCTAGCATTAGAACCAGAAAGAACGGTACTAAATTCCGAATGCACTAGCCTTACTGACATTCCACACATTTCAAATCCTTCAAATTTGACCTGTGCTGTCGTTGAGAAATCGAAATTTTCCCATGCCCAGCCCAATCTTCGAGAAATTTTCCATACATACCCCCAAAAATCAAAAATTTCCCACACCAGACTGGAGATTTCTGAAAAATTGACCCCAAAGTTTTTTTTATGAAAGCCGGTCACTGCACACTAAACCGACATCTCCACTTGATTGGGCTAACCGAGAGTCCAATCTGTGAAAGCTGCAATTCCGAAGAGGAAACCGCCGAGCACTTCTTGTTGTACTGCAGGTCTCACCGGTCCAACCGAAGGTTGGAGCTTGGCGGTGAAACATTAACTCATGAAGACATTCGCAATACCAAATTGTCATACCTTATTGCGTTCATCAAAGGAACTACCAGATTGGAACTTTAGACTAACCTATGTAATAATCAAGCATTCAGTGCCGCGTCACCAAGTGAGTTACTAACAGCGCAAACCGCGGTATCAAAAACTTCCATCCCTTCTCTTTTCAGTCAGTTCAATCGTCAACTCTTTTCAGTGGGCAAAGCGCAATACTCGATACATCAATTCGAAGTCACGCGTATTGAGCTGTCAATATTGGCACTCTTGCCCCCCTATATCTATCTATCTACATACCCCCAAAAATCAAAAATTTCCCACACCAGGGTGGTTTCTCCAAAAATTTCCCATACCAGACTGGAGATTTCTGAAAAATTGACCCCAAAGTTTTTTTATGAAAGTGCCAGAAATTGGTCACAGAAATGCTTAAAACAGGGGTTTCTTGCGGCAGCAAGCGATTTTTGACACTTTCATGCGAAAAATGGGCAATTGTGGTACTTCTCGGGGTCAAAATGTCATTTCTTAGGGGGTGCTTGTTCAAAAAGTGAAAAAATTTCCGATACCCCAGGCTGATTTCCCATACCCCTAGTGTAGTTCCTGGTCCGGAGGGGGAGAGAGCGGACCCCCCGTTTTTTCGGAGGGGGAGATAGTGTACCCCGCCCGAGGGGGGAAAGGGGGTGGGGAAGACCCAAATTCAGGAAAAAGTCACTTTTTGAGGTAGAGAATTTGACCTGTTTGTGCCCTTTTGGGAAAAATTCTTCATAAAAAGGGTATTTTGACGACTTTTGAGAACATTGACCTAAAAATCACACATTTTTTGCCTAAAAACGCCCAACATTTTGCATTGCTTGCATTATGATGCACAAACATACATGCACAACTACTGACGTTCCACGGGGGCATGAAACCCGCGCATCATTTTAAAGGCACCAGTAGCCCATCAGGTGGCCACCTGGTGCATCAGCACTGACGATGACCAGCGGCAGCAAATCAAAATCGGCTATCAACGGGCACAGTTGACATACCTGTTTGTTGGCAAACACGAGCAGTACGGCATCACGCAGTTCATCCTCAGCCAACATTCTCATCAATTCCTCACGACCCTCACCGATTCGCTCACGATCGTTGCTGTCGACCACGAAGATTAGGCCTGCAAACGCGCTGTTAGGCTTGTAACGTTTCGATAGACAAACGGTAAAACAAACACAAATGCCTACAGATGCCGAATGAATGGTTGGAAAACACACATTGTTAAAATCCCATGCCTTATAAATACACCGACATCCATAGCCCATATAAACTTCAGTGGTTTATGTTGTACAACATAATAATAGTAAAAATTTTTCCAGAATAATATAGTTGCTGGAAAATTAGCATCTGGGAAAAATACTTTTATTAATAGTTCCGGGAAAAAAACGGTTTTTTCCTGAACAAAAAGGAAAAAACCGTTTTTTCAGTGAAATATACTTTTCCGGAAAAACTGCACGGCGGATTTTGATTTTTTCTGAAAAAGTATCAAAATTGTGGCAAGCAACCTAATTTTATTGCAAATGAGATATGTTATCAAGTGTTTTCCAGCACTTTTATGGCTTTTATTGGCACTTTCTCAACAGGTTTACCTTTCTATCACCTTTTTTAGCGCGTGATGTGCCAAATATGCAACATTTTGACCGGTGCCCAAATTTGGCTCGAAAAAATATTAAAAAAACGGTTTTTTTTCAGTAAATATATTTTCCGGAAAAATTGCAACTATACTTTTATTCGCATTTCTGGGAGAACTTGATGATCGGTCCGGTCCAGATTGGTGGACTTCGTCACGCCACGCGATATTGTCTGTTCAAAATCTGACGGAAGAGAAATCAACAAACGAACAAATACCAACCCTGTGTGTTCTGGAAGTAATGTCGCCAAAGAGGTCGAATTTTGTCCTGACCGCCGACGTCCCAGACAGTAAAGCTGATGTTTTTGTATTCGACTGTTTCCACGTTGAAGCCTGCACAAAGAGGAGGATAAATAAAAATAATAACCAGAAAACCATACCGATGTTGAAAAAAATTACTCACCAATGGTCGGAATAGTGGTGACGATTTCGCCCAATTTCAATTTGTACAAAATTGTAGTTTTACCGGCGGCGTCCAATCCGACCATCAGAATTCGCATCTCCTTTTTGCCGAAAAGGCCTTTGAATAAACTGGCGAAAATGTTGCCCATTTTGTCGGTAGATGGGAAGGAAGGAAGTTCGTTCAACTGTTATGCACTAATCGAATGTGTGATCGATTATTTTAGTTGTTATCACAGTTTGGTTATTCACGGAACAAGGCCAAAGTCCTGTTGATTCCGCCAATTCCAATGCAGAGATCAGGGCCTCGAGAAATTTGTTGAGTTCAGAATAACAGGTGTTGGGTATTGCACGCGTTTCAAAATTCAAATATTTGACGGTATGAATGTGGTGCTGGGATTGCAGGCGTTCGTATTGGATCTGAAGGAAATAATCACAAATCGTTGAGAAAGTTGTCATCGCCATCGTTCACATGTAACTGCTAGCTAAACAATGTGAACATTTGCAGAATGCAAAACATTCACAAGAGCAAGTTTTGCATTTCATGAGTGACACACCTACGTGATCATCGCCTCAGGCCGTGTTCGAACGAGATTGGTTTTTAAGGCCAATAGTTTTGTCAAGCAATAATACATTAGCCCCAAATGAGTGCGAGAAATAATACATGCGGATGCGATATGATGAAAGGCTTTGACGACACTACTATAAGCCGACACTACATACCCCCCAGCCCCCAGGCAGTGTAGTTCCTGGGGGGAGGGGGGTCTATACTTGCGGGCCGGAAAAAAAACCGTTTTTTTTCCGGAAAAAAAACCGAAAAAAAACCGTTTTTTTCCCGAGGCCCGGAAAAATACGTTTTTATTTTTCCGGAAATTTTTCCAAGTGGCAACTTTTGGAAAAAAACCGTTTTTTTTCCAAAAATTTCCGAAATAAAGGTTGCGAAAGGATGTTGTCAAAACCAATGTAAATCGGTGCTAAACAGTTCAAAATGAGCACTTTTTAATCTCCAGGTGCATTTTTAGCCTGTTTCAGGCCATTTCCAGACAAAATTTTCTCCAAAATAGGCGTTTTTGGACCATGGGTATCCTTAAGTACTGGAAAAATATTTGGAAAAAAAACGGTTTTTTTTCCGGAAAAAAACGGTTTTTTTTCCAAAAATATATTTTGCGGAAAAATACGCAAGTATAGGGGGGTCCCCCTCGGGTACGTCTGTTCCCCCTCCATGGTACGCCTGCCCCACTGTTCCCCCTCCGGGTACGTCTGCTCCCCCAATTTTTGCCTAAAATGGGCAAATTTAGGCCTAAAATAGGCATTTTTAGGCATAAAATGAGTGATTTTTAAGTCAATGTTGTCAAAAATCGCCAAAATACCCTTTTTATGCGGAATTTTTTCCAAAAAGGGGCAAAAATGGGTAAAATATTCTACCTCAAAACTGTCTTTTCTTCAAATTTGGGTCCTCCCCCTTCCCCCCAGGTGGGTACGTCTGTTCCCCCTCCGAAAAAAGGGGGTACCGCCTGTTCCCCCTCCGGACCAGGAACTACACTGCCCCCAGGCCATCGGCTCTTCTGGTGCAGTAGGTATCCCCCTCGCCTGGTACAGTAGGTATCCCCCCCCCGATGTTTGACATGGTACAGTACAACCAGTGTTGGAGGTGGGGGGGTTGGGGGGGGGGGGTAGCCCCCCCCAGCACAGTAGGTATCCCCCTCGCCTGGTACAGTAGGTATCACCCCGATGTTTGGCATGGTACAGTAGGTATTCCCCCCCCCCCCCCCCCGATTTTGCCCCAAAGGTGCCAATTTTTGACCAAGATGGCCAAAATTAGTGTAAAATCAATGGTTTTTTACCTCAAATTACCCAAAATTCGCATACTACGTTTTCACACGATTCCACACATAATAAACACATCAAAAATTTCCACCCAAAAACCTAACCCCCCAACCCCCCCCCAGGCCATCGACTCTGGTACAGTAGGTATCCTCCCCTCTCCGAGCGCGGTACAGTAGGTATCCCCCCTCCAGAGTACCTCCAACACTGAGTGCAACAGTAGGTATTCCTCCCCCCCCCCCCGATTTTCACCCCGGTACAGTAGGTATCCCGCCGATTTTGCCCCAAAAGTGCCAATTTTTTTACCAAAGTGGCCAAAATTAGTGTAAAATCAGTGGTTTTTACCTCAAATTACCCAAAATTCGCGCGCTACGCGCGCAAATACCACGTTTTCGCACGATTCCACACATAATAAACACATTAAAAAAATTTCACCCAAAAACCTAACCTCCCCAACCCCCTCGGTACATCAGGGTAGTACTTGGGGGGGGGGGGGGGCGGGGGGGGGGGTCCCCCCCAAATTCATCTATCTATCGTCAACACTTTTTGATTTCATCTATCTATCGTCAACACTTATGGGCAAATCTATCTATCGTCAACAAATTCTGGGAACAATCTATCTATCGTCAACACATTTCGACCCCAAAATGGGTATTTTTGCCTCAAAATCGGTATTTTTTGTCCCAAATAGGCAAAAAATCGCGCGCTACGCGCGGATTTAGTACATCTAAGTACATTTTCATTAATATTTACACATTATTACCTACTTAGTGCACTATACTATACCTTGATTTTTGGCGACCCCCCCCCCACCATCTATCTATCGTCAACAAGTTTGGGTCGACCCCCCCCCAGATTTCGGACTTGGGTCATCTATCTATCGTCAACACATTTCGGGTCCTAATCTATCTATCGTCAACACCCTGACCAAGTACTACACTGAGGTACATAACCCCCCCAGGCCATCGGCTCTGGTACAGTAGGTATAGGTATCCCCCCTCTCCGAGCCCGGTACAGTAGGCAGAGTTCGGTAGGAAACAAAAGGAAAAAAATTTTTGTTTTTTTTCTTTCTTTTCCTCGAAAAAAATGGTACCCAAAGAAAAGGAAAAAAATATAGGAAAAAAATGAAGGAATAGGAAAAAACGTTATTATTTTAGGAAAAAACGAAAAATCGAAAGGAAAAAACGTCTGTCCAGCAAAAAAATGAAATTTCCGAAAATGGTGAAATTGAGACGATTGAGAGTTGAGTAGTTCGTTTTCCATTCCATTTCATTTGTCATCAGTGTCTTTTTCTTGTGTGTGAAGTTTTGTCTCTTGTTTTGGGTGGGGCGATATCTTGCTGCAAGCAAGTGCATTAAAAACGATAAAATTTATTTTATCGTTTAGCTCAGTCTGGAGAACATGCAGTGTAGTTCCTGGTCCGGAGGGGGAACAGGCGGTACCCCCCTTTTTTCGGAGGGGGAACAGACGTACCCACCTGGGGGGGGGAAGGGGGGGCAGTGTTGGTGGTGGGGGGGGGGGGGTTGGGGGGGGGTAGCCCCCCCCCAGTACAGTAGGTATCCCCCCTCGCCTGGTACAGTAGGTATCCCCCCCGATGTTTGGCATGGTACAGTAGGTATCCCCCCCCGATTTTCACCCCGGTACAGTAGGTATCCCCCCCGATTTTGCCCCAAAAGTGCCAATTTTTGACCAAAATGGCCAAAATTAGTGTAAAATCAGTGGTTTTTGCCTCAAATTACCCAAAATTCGCGCGCTACGCGCGCAAATACTACGTTTTCACATCTCAGTGCCCCGCCCGGCCCGACCTCTCACACTCAGGCCGGGGTGCCCGGCCCGGCCCGGAGGACCGAATTTTTGGCTCAGATTTTATTTAACCCAATTTTTGTCATAATTTTTGCGATTTTTTGAACCTATTTTTTGGTAAATTCATTGTTTTCCATGAAAAAGTCGTCAGATAGACAACACTGATCACTTACTTGCCGAATCCGTTAGAAATTTTAGTATTGTTGACAAAAAAATCCCTACTTTTTCAGTAAAATACCTAATTCACTTCAGAAGCTTCGGGCCGGGCGACCCTCAAAATCTCTGGCCCGCCCGGCCCGGCCCGAGCCAAAAGCACAAAATCGCGGCCCGGCCCGGCCCGACCGCGATTGCGACTTCTACTCTGCATCTGCACTCATCAGTCAACTAGTCATCACGGATGCACAGCACAGATTACATTTTCTTTGGAGAAACGCGAAGCGAACGCGTGTAACAAATTACAGTAACCATAAGCAACAACCATTCCAAGCGCAGGCGCACGTTCGTCGCGCACAGTTGTGGTCGTGTGTGGTGTCATCGGTTCAATGGATGGACCGTGACAACAACACCAGCCATTTTCTTGCACCAACTGATTGACTCTAAGCCTAGCTGCCCTTTGACTTCGAGCCGTATATGCATCATGTGGGTGCCCGTCCGAAACAATCTCTGTCTGGTGCTTGGTAGATGGAAGACTCATTACTAATGTGATCAGTTCATACTGCAGAAGCCCTGGAGGGAAGACTCATTGTGGAATTGAAAATAAAGCGGATTAAACGGAATCCCTGTAATAAGCTTTCCCCCCAGGGCCATTTCCCAGGAAGACTTATTATGATGGATGTTGTACATGTGCGTTCACATGTATTTAGCCAAGACTCAAGCCTAAACATGTGCGTAAATGTGAGTGTAAGCCTAATTATATAGCGATAAATCTTGCGAACCTTATTAGTCGAATGAAAGCGAATGAAGTCGCGCCCACTGAATAAAGAAACAGAATGAAATTCAAAGCATTACCACATAGAGCTCCAAATTCAGTAATCCTAATCCGAAGATCAACCCCAATAAAGCCCAATCCTTGGTTCAGGACCGAGTTCCAGATTTAGTCCGTTACATTCGTTTTATTTTGAAAAATAATGAGTCTTCCCTCCAGCACGAAAAAATCCGTTTAGTCCGGTTAATCCGTTTAATCCGTTTTATTTATAGTGAGCCTTCCCGGCACGGTGTATTATACATGTTCATCGGTTCCCGATACCGCTTCCGACACCCTGTGAAAGACCACTGAATTGTGATCTGGGATCCGCTGCTCCCAGAGACGAAGCCATGATGCCCAGGTTGTGTTATCACCTCATTACGGCACCCGCCTTTTTAACTCCACGGCACATAAGGCCCCATTCTGTATGAACGTAATACCGAGTCATGGAGAACTGGAGGCCCAATTCACAGAAGCCGACAAAAATAATATTGTTGATAACGGTGAGCGCATGTACATTCCAAAATCCTTTGTGAACGAAAATGCTTTCGACTCAGGCCCAAACGGGGCCTTTGCGTGCAAATCTAGACCTTCTATAGCTCAGTGGTAGAGCAGCGGCCTCGGGCGGAGGACCTAGCTTCGAATCCCAGTCGAAGAAAGCATTTTTTGTTCGCATTATTGTAAAGGCAAACCAGCCGTGCTTTGCAGACCTAGACCATACCGTCTCACCCTGAATTCTTACACACTTAAAATGTTTCGGGTTAGTGTAGCCACGTCTCGCGCGGTTAGCCGATAAACAGCACTCACAAACGCACCCTAAATGCCTTGGCTCTTTCGCACGCAAGTCACGCGCGACGTGGCTCCAGTAACCCGAAACATTTTAGGTGTGTAAGAATTCAGGTTGATACGGTATGGTCTAGGTCTGCAAAGCACGGCTGGTTTGCCTTTATACAACATCGCCTGCTGTCACAAAGCGTCGATCACTGGCGGGTTTCGGCTCCTGCCGTCTGACCCTTGGTTTGCGCCCGGAGCCATAGTCAGGGACGAAGTGCACAAATCTGCAGACCTCTAAACCCCGTCCCATACGACTTGTAGGTCGAGTGAAACGTGTCTTAAAATATGTGTAGTATTTCCTTTTTATGCAAGGCAAAGGAAACAAACGACCCCATTTTATAACTGAACTCCACTTTGGGGTCGAGATTTCAGAAAACTAATGAAAGAGATTAAGAATGTGTCCTTGTTAATCCAAGCACGACACTCAGCAGCAAACATAGTGAAATGTTTCATTGACATGCTGGCAGCGCACACGTTGAAAGCTCACAGCGAGCATGTGAAACATTGTTGCTGTTAGATTCCACAGGCCAACCTTGACACGTTTTTGCCAGCTATGTGATTGAGTGGATTTGTAATCTCGACCTCAACTAGAAGTTCAGTTCGTGCCGGGAAGACTGATTATAAATAAAACGGATTAAACGGATTTTCCGGATTAAACGGATTTTTGCGTGCTGGGGGGAAGACTGATTATGGATTGGAAAATAAAACGGATTAAACGGAATCCAGCTGTAACTTAGTCCTGAACCAAGGCTTGGGCTTAGGCTTCAGCTCAGGCTTAGGCTTAGGCTTAGGCTCGCGTTTGCGCACATATTTAGGCTTGGGCCTTGGCTCAGGCTTAAACTTAGGCTTGGGCTTAGGCTGAATACATGCATGGCATGCATAGCACTCGTAATCAGTCTTTCCGGGAAACGGCCCTGGGGGGAAGGCTGATTATGCGGATTCCGTTTAATCCGTTTTATTTTCAAATCCATAATCAGTCTTCCCCCCAGAGCCTCTGCAGGGTGCACTGATTACAATAGTAATCAGTCTTCCATCAACCGTTCAGTTAGAACACGGGGCGGCAGGCGCTTTGCTGCTGAGTGTCGTGCTTGGATCAACAAGGACACATTCTTCATCTCTTTCATTAGTTTTCTGAAATCTCGACCCCAAACTGAAGTTCCACCTTGTCCCACTAAGGGTACAATGATTTCCCCGACAAAGATACACTAGCACCACAGCAGTACATTACCGTATTATCGGAAATAGAACCCTCCCATTAATTGAACCCCACCCAAATGGCTCGAAATCAAAAATATCAAAAATAGAACCCCCATTAATTGACCCCAACGGCCCAACCTTCACCGTACCACAGATTTTGTGGTATGGTAAGGCTGTGTTGTTGTGTCAAACGTTGTTTAAGCTTGCGTTTTCAGCAGAACACGGCTTTTTAAGCATAATTAACGCCGTTAAAGGTAGAAAATACCATAAACAGGCCATTTTTAGGGCAGTGTAGTTCCTGGGGGGGAGGGGGGTCCCCCCCCTAAGGTACACTAACCGCCGCGACCAAGGTACACTAGTACACTAACCGCCGCGCCAGGTACACTAACCGCCTCAATTTTTGCCTAAAATCGGCATTTTTAGGCCTAAAATGGGCATTTTTAGGCCTAAAATGGGTGATTTTCAGGTCAATGATGTCAAAAGTCGCCAAAATACCCTTTTTATGGAGATTTTTTTCCAAAAAGGGGCAAAAATCGGTCAAATTTTCTACCTCAAAAAGTGACTTTTTCCTGAATTTGGGTCTTCCCCCCAGTGTAGTACTTGGTCAGGGTGTTGACGATAGATAGATTGGGACCCGAAATGTGTTGACGATAGATAGATGACCCAAGTCCGAAATCTGGGGGGGGGTCGACCCAAACTTGTTGACGATAGATAGATGGTGGGGGGGGGTCGCCAAAAATCAAGGTATAGTATAGTGCACTAAGTAGGTAATAATGTGTAAATATTAATGAAAATGTATACAGATGTACTAAATGCGCGCGCAGCGCGCGATTTTTGCCTATTTGTGGTGAAAAATACCGATTTTGAGCCATTTTGAGGCAAAAATGTCAATTTTGGGTTCGAAATGTGTTGACGATAGATAGATTGTTTCCAAAATTTGTTGACGATAGATAGATTTGCCCCATATGTGTTGACGATAGATAGATGAAATCAAAAAGTGTTGACGATAGATAGATGAATTTGCCCCCCCCCAAGTACTACCCTGCTTCCCCCCTTCCCCCCCAGGGAGGTACACTAACCGCCGCACGGAAAAAAGGGGTAGGTACACTAACCGCCGCGCCGGACCAGGAACTACACTGTTTTAGGGGCAGTGTGGTTCCTGGGGGGGGCCCTAAGGTACACTAATTTCCCCGACCAAGGTACACTAGTACACTAATTTCCCCTCCGGGTACACTAATTTCCCCAATTTTTGCCTAAAATGGCCATTTTTAGGCCTAAAATGGGCATTTTTAGGCCTAAAGTGTGTGATTTTCAAGTCAATGTGCTCAAAAGTCGCCAAAATACCCTTTTTATGAAGAATTTTTTCCAAAAAGGGGTAAAAATAGGTCAAATTTTCCACCTCAAAAAGTGACTTTTTCCTGATTTTGGGTCTTCCCCCCTTCCCCCCCAGGGAGGTACACTAATTTCCCCTCCGAAAAAGTAGGGAGGTACACTAATTTCCCCGCCGGACCAGGAACTACACTGTTTAGGGGTAGGGTTAGAGAGATGTCGGGTGTCGGCTGTCGGGTGTCGGGTGCCAAAAAAGTGTAGGTGTCGGGTGTCGGGTGTCGGGTACCCCCAGATGTCGGGTGTCGGATTTTTTCGGACCCGACACCCGACCAGTGTAGTTCCTGGGGGGGGAGGGGGTCCCCCCTCGGGTACGCTATCTCCCCCTCGGGTGGTACACTATCCCCCTATCTCCCCCTCCGGGTACACTATCTCCCCCAATTTTTGCCTAAAATGGCCATTTTTAGGCCTAAAATGGGCATTTTTAGGCCTAAAATGTGTGATTTTCAGGTCAATGTTCTCAAAAGTCGCCAAAATACCCTTTTTATGAAGAATTTTTTCCAAAAAGGGGCAAAAATAGGTCAAATTTTCTACCTCAAAAAGTGACTTTTTCCCGAATTTGGGTCTTCCCCCCCCTTCCCCCCCTCGGGGGTACCATAGTTTTTTTAGACACTTTTTAGGTGCAATTTGCACCTAAAAAATCAGAATTGCACCTAAAAATTCAGGGTTAGGTGCAAGGTTGCACCTAAAATTTTGGGCCCTTATTTGCTTAATTTAGCATTTATACAGCATCTTTTAAGGTTGGAAAGCTTAGAAACAAAAAAATGCGCTGCGCGGCTTTTCATTCCTTCCAATAAATTCCATCGAAGCATTTGGTCGACATCGACAAAAAATATTGATCTGATTGATTGATTTCGTACACAGTTAGTACCTGGTGTGCTGGTGATAAGATTCAAAACAAATACATGCTGTACTAGGATCAGTGTAGTTCCTGGTCCGGCGAGGCGGTTAGTGAACCTACCCACTTTGTCGGTGCGGCGGTTAGTGTACCTCCCTGTGGGGGGAAGGAAGGGGGGAAGACCAATTAGTGTACCTGGTGCGGCGGTTAGTGTACCTTAGGAGGGGACCCCCCTCCCCCAGGAACTACACTGACTAGAACTAGAGCAGAGCATGACAACAGTATTAGATACCCACACAAAGTAAATGAACAGCGAAAGTAATTGATTCGTACGTGACCCCCAAATGTGGATATGGCGACATGAAAATTTTACTGTTTCGTTTTCTTCTCAATCGGTTCTCAATAATGAAACTAATACAAAATGTGCTACAAAATGTTGAACTTTACCTGAAAAGTTTGCTTTTGCTAAAGGAAAGGGCATTCATTGCTTTACAACTTTATTGAACTTCTAAAAGCACGCAAATAGCATTGAACACACAACCTGGCAAAAAAAGCCTAAAATTGGCGTTTTTTGTCCAAAATAGGGGTTGCACCTACTTTGGACAGCTTGCACCTAAAAATTGGGGGGTTGCACCTAAGTTGCACCTGGTGAATTTTGAAAAAAAACCCTGGGGGGTACACTATCTCCCCCTCCGAAAAAAACGGAGGGTCCGCTATCTCCCCCTCCGGACCAGGAACTACACTGCACCCGACAGCCGACACCCGACACTTACGGTTCAAAACATCAGTATTGCTGAGAGAAGAATTTTGAGAGAAAATTTTCTTCGAACCGAATGTTTCCGAAGACGTAGAATGTGACATTTTGGTGTTTATTTCGTGTGAAAGTACTTGAATTCAGTAACTTGAGCCAAAAAATTGCACTCATGATGCAAATGAGCAAAAATTTGCCTGTTTTTGGTCCAAAAACAGGTGTCGGGTGTCGGGTTTTTTTCAAAAACTAGATGTCGGGTGTCGGGTTTTTTTTGCAACTGTCGGGTGTCGGGTGTCGGCTTTTTTTCGGAGATGTCGGGTGTCGGGTACTTCCAGATGTCGTCGGGTGTCGGGTACCCCGCCCCCGACCTCTAACCCTATTTAGGGGCATTATTAAAAGTGATTTTTTTCGTCGGCGGGGGGCCAAATGAATAATATAACCCCCCATCGCCCAATAATTGACCCCCATAAATTGAACCCCCCAAAATAACCCCTGTAAAAAAATAGACCCCCCGGGACCTATTTCCGACAATACGGTAATAGGCCCAAAATACCCCTTTCTATGCTGACTTTTTTCCAAAAAGGGGGCCAAACTAGGTCAAATTTTCCACTTCAAACAGTGACTTTTTCCTGAATTTGGGCCTTCACCCCCTTCCCCCAGCCCAGGGGGTGGGTACACTAATTGACTAATTTCCCCTCCAAAAGAAGGGAGGCACACTAATTTCCTCGCCGGACCAGGAACAACACTGGAAGGAAGGCAAGTCACATCCGATCCGATCACCAAGTTTGATATCGCTCCATGTGTTTCAGTGTGAAAGCGGTGCGGAGGCCAAGAAAATGGATACGTCATCATCAACATCAATCAACATTCAAGGGATTAAACGACGTTATTGTGCTGCCGCAACGTCAGCAGTGTCTTCCAGCGTTTATTCAAGATCTTCCAACAATGGGTCTAGTTCAGCGGTTCCGATATTGAGGAATGGTCTGATCACAATTCCGTCCAAAATGCGACGACGCGCCGGCAGCAATCGGTGCAGGATTTGCGCGAAAGTATTCGAAACTGAAGAATTCCTGCTGAAACACAGCCGGGTGGCGCATCCGGACCAGAAAAATTCCGTCCCAACAGCAGCCCTGGTGTTGCCCAGTTTGTGTATTAACGGTATTGTCAAACCAGCAACAACATCGAAATGTGCCGTTTGTCACAGGCGATTCGAGAATGCGGACGCGCTGAAACGACACGAAACGCAGGAACACGCGGATGTCACTCGTTTGTGGTCGAGTTGTTATTTTAGGGCGGCTTTGCGTGAATAGAAAGTACGAAATTATTTTCATTTCAACCGAGATCGAAACGTTTTTGTGAAGATTTTTACGTTTTTTGACAAATGACCGTGATGTAACAAATCATAAAACCGGGTAAAATGTGCTTTGCAGCACGCACTCCGTCGTTGACGGACTGTTGTTATAATTTACAGGTTTTGATTCGAACGATTTCCAAGAGCAATATCTGAAATTAAATTCAGTGCCATTTCAGATCCATCATCGCCCACGTCCTTATCCTTACCAATGGCCAGAAGTCTCGTGCAGGTGAATTCGTCGCAAAATCACACTCAGAATTCAAGACTCACGGCTCCATCGCCATCGGTCGGTTTTTTCTATTTTCCCGCGTTTGTTTGAGACCGTACCAGATGTCGGGTGTGGTTTTTTTGGGACCCGACAGCCAACACTTATGGATCAATGAAGCGTCAGTTTTGCTGAGAAAAGAATTTTGAGAGAAACGTTTCTTCGAACCAAATGTTTCCGAAGTCGCAGAATGTGATATTTTGGTGCTTACTTCGTTTGAAAAACAAGCTGAATTCAGCAAATTTTGGTCCGTTTTGGTTCAAAAACTAGATGTCAGGTGTCGGGTAGTTTCAGAACTGTCGGGTGTAGGGTGTTGGCTTTTTTCTCGGATGTCGGCTGTAGGGTACACCCCCTCCGCCCTGCCCGACCTCCATAGATTTTTAACCAAATTTAGTAGCTTTTTAGCTACTAAATTTTTTGAAAAGCTAGTAAATTTTCAAATTTAGTAGCCCAAAAGCTACTAAATTTTGTATTTTGGCCAAAAAAGCTAGGAAATTGGCTTTTAAGCGGCAAAAAAGCTACTAAATTTTCAATTTTACTAGCTTCTTGCTACTAGCCCATTTTGAAAAAATAAACCCTGCCGACCTCTAACCGTATCTGAGACTGGACTCTTGCGTGACACTAATTTTATAACAAGCATGCAGTTTACTGTCAGTTGCTTTTCTACTGGTAGGATTTTCGAAACAAGAGTTGGGTGTGGTGAGGTAAGGTCGACGAAAGCTCGGTCGGTAAATATGAAATATTGCCTGCTGTCAACGTCATATATTTCCGGTTTACACTACGCTTGCGGATAAAAAACACTTTTCGACGGTTTCTGGAGGTGGAAAATAACAAAAAACGCAGCCGCTTGGAAACATTCTCCATAGAAAGCTATTTTTCATAGATTTTTACTAAATTCAAAAAAAATCGTGTGACCAACTTTGGTCGAAGTGTAAAAGTGCCTTGTTTTGATCGTTTGGGCGCAGTGAGTAAGACTAATGAGTGTCAAAACCATCTTAAGACACCATGACACTGCCTATACTAACGTCAACTGGGTCGAAAATACGTATTTTGGGTTCCCCTACCCTTACACACTACGTTTCTTCATCGTTTTTTTCGTGTGTTTCAAAAAATACAAAAAGACCGGTTTTCTTCAAGCATAGTCTGCACCGAGCTCTTTCACACGGTGCTGTCGACCGAGCCTTACACCGACTACTAACCCAACTTTTACAACCGTTTGAAAATTCTAGCCTTACACTGGTCAAAATTTTAATACCACACGCCCAAAATATAAAAGGTGACTAATTTTGTTTCAGTCCTCGACGTGCAGTACCGTCACCGACAATTTCAGCGTCGAGCTGCAACGTTTCGGCGCGCGTACGTCGTCTGCGCCACCGGCCTCGCATTCGGTCACTGACCAATTGTCAAATAGAGCAATCGATTCCGAAATCTGTGATCGTCCACCGGTCAATGCAATAACTGCCGTGCAGTTGAGACGGGCGCAAGCCCAAAATCAGGTCAAGCACCGGGGCTGAGTTTTGACGAAGAAACGAGACCACTGAATATCGTTTGGACATCGTGCCGCTTTGTTCGTGCTAACACAACAAAACGGCACGTTCCCCTGATCACACAACCAGGCAGTAAGTGGCAAGAAACGCGCGAAGCGCGAAAAAAATTGATTTTGGGCTGTTTGTTACCTTTTAGAAAGCGCTTCCTGGAACTACCTACTGGCACACTGAAATTCTACTGGCTCATTTGCCGAAATCTACTGGCTCATTTCAAATTCTTGAGCCAGTAAAAATGGCAAAAAAACTTTGGCTAACAACAACTATTATTTCTTTACTTTCTCCAGGCTCTACGCAAACAGATCCTGTTGCACAAAGAAGACACGGAGAAACATCAAGGCATCGCTGCGTTTCTCACCAGACAGAACTTGACTTTACTCGCACAAATTCGAGACCTCAGGGTGAGTTTTTGTTGATGTTCATCAACTTTCGAATTTCAACAATCCTTCCCCCTGTTCTCAATACTTTTCATTGTGTCTCATTTTTATTCAATTCCAATTTTCTGTACAGGACGAAAATCGCGCGCTCAAATCTCGTCAACAGCTGCAGGCGGAGTGCCCGTCCTGCTCAAAGACAGTCGTGCAAATCAAACGGGAACAAATCGACAATGCTGCGCTGTCAACCAATCAGCACACAGTGACGTCATCTCCGACCCATCACAGTGACACATCACTGGACCAAACGACCAATCCGCGAGCGCCGGCCGAATCGCCGCCACCAATCACCGTCAAGCTCGAACCATTCAGCCCGACAAGTGTTGATGTCCACAAAGTGAGACAAAAGACGGCCAGAAAAGGGCCACCTGTGGTGCTGGAGTAAACTTGTTCTCTGTCATGGTATAATATTGAAAAACTTTTGTCAATTACATTTGGTACAGTCTCCTCAGGTCTCGGAGATGACATCTTTCTTACCCAAAATTGTCAAATTCGTATTGATGCGCTGAAAATATCTCATGTATCTTTCTGTGCTGAACAATTTGGTGCTTTATTTGTGAAATATGTGGGGCATACGACAGGCATAACAGTTTATTTCCAAAGATACGTTTGTAATGAAATAAAAATGTTGAAATCAGCAACAGGATATTTTGCCGTACTGTACGCCGATGTGGCAACTCATCGGCCAACCATCAACTAACGGGCGAAATCAAGCTTGGTGATCGGTCTTGCCTGGATCATGTGACCTTTTCGCTGAGGATGATTTACTCGTGCCGCTAGTTTTGACCGGTGTAGTAGTTTATTTTGGGTCCGGGAACATCTTTTGCACTGCTCGAAGTTAGTGTCATCGCTAACGAACGCTCGAAATATTCTTAATGAAAAAAGTCGTTACGGACACGACCTATCACCAAAGTGATAAAACATAGCACTTCAAGACTATAGCTGTCCCCTTGATTGTCGAATGGATAAAGTGTCAGACTCGCAAGCCAACACCTCTGGTTCGATACCACGTAGAGGACTTATCTGTCTGATGACGACAGCAGGATCCGTTGCCGCAACCGCGCCCCATCGGGCGTCTTACCGTAACCTAACAGCCCTCGTCAGGACTACCCCCGGTTTCTGGCGATAAGACCGTGAAAAATTTTTCCAAAAATGTCAACACATGGCCACAAACATTCAGAGAAAAGACCGATCACCAAGTTTGAGCTCGTCCAATATTAACACGCAACATTTATTTTTGTTGATTGAGTCTTCCAGTTTTTTCACACAAACAAGTTGATAATGAAGGTCCGACTGACAAGAACTTTGGCAAAAGCACAACAACACACGGACAGCTGAACATAGCAGTGCGTATAACACGCTCAGAGAGAACTGCGAACAACAAACGCAAGAAAACAGCGATCGGGGAAGTAGTTCACAAACGAACAGCTGGTTGCTCTGACACAGAGAATGTACTTTTTGTTTGTAACCTGTTTTGCACAAAAGGCTCTGAACAAGATGACCACAGTTGATAACACACATGAAAAAAACACCAGCAGTGTGGATAGGGAACGATTACCATACAAATGTGTCATTCAAAATACCCAGAATTCACATATGTAGCGACGAGGAGGATCACCGACTAATTGATATATGGTCAACTCAGATCATCAACTGCAGTCGTCAACGCAAAATAGCCCTGAGTAGGCGCCTAGAAATAATGCACATGGCATTCGGCGCGAGTTGACCACATATCAATAAGCCGCGATCGCCAACGACAGTTCATTGTTGTGTCCGCCATGGTTGATGTTGTTGTTGTGTGCGTGCTGCTGTTGCAAATGTTGTTGAGTGTTGTTCCTTGCGCATTTTGCTGCGTCGATTCTGGAACCAGATGCGAACCTGCGTGTCAGTCAGTCCCAGCTGTTGTGCCAACGTCGCACGATCACTGCCGGTGATGTAGTTGCCCTGACGATACGCACGCTCCAGTACATGCACTTGACCCAAATCGTACACGGTCCGCTGCAACATTAGCTCTCTGCTTTTGGCCGCTTTGGTCAGGTGATGCACTCGCATACTGACCATGACCTGGTACGCCGCCATACCGTGAATGTGAAAACCGGTCGAAATGGAGGCTTATAGCACTGTAGTCAAATCACACGCGCTAATTTGGAGCTGCTTGATTTGCCGGCAAGATTTGGCGACGTGTTTTTGACGACAGTACTATTAGCCGAAATGGAGACCTGCTGTGCATTTCGCATGGGTCAAGCACATTGCTCAAACGCACATTATACAGAACAGAAACTACCATCATTGGCCAGGTTCTTATGGTTGCGGACAACCGAAAAAACTAAAAACACACTGTCGTGCTTTTTCTTCAATCACATTCTTCTGATGGCACACGCCAGTTATATCTCACCTGCTTTCGGTGATGTTTCACGGGTGTTTGTTTCGTGTTCGCATCGAGTTTAGTGGGCAAACAGAGGTTATACGCGGTCGTGAGTTCTGCAAAAAGAAAAACAATAACGGATGGTTTTCTTTAGTTTTGAAGTGTGCTCCAACCAAGGAGAATTCACGAAACACTGCAGAATATACTGGGCCCACCCCACCCCAATGTGAATGCTCCGTAAAAACATAAAATTCCGTCCTGTCTTGCGTGCCATGCACGCACTGGAGGATTTGTGTCGTAATATCGCACATTGGAATTTTTGACCACAGCTTTACTTCCCATCCTGATCTCCACTATTTCAATCGACAAAACTAAATTACTCTACGTACCTTCCACGTTATGCGCAGGACTGATGTTTTGCTCCTGTTTTATCATATCCATGCTGCCGCCATGCAATGACGCTCCGTTCTGCACTTGCAGCTCGCGCATCCGCAATTGTAGCAGGGCGTAGATGGCTGCTTGCTGGTCGAAATCTGCGGTTGTTGTGTGCAGCGACGAGTTGAACAGCTGCAATATTTTCGATCGGTCAGTCTTTTGTCGTCTTAAACTTGCAGACACCTGAGTCCTTGTGACCACAGCTACATAAATGGATCGAATGCACAATTATAGAACCTCCTGTTGCAGATGGGCGTTCGTCTACGTCAACCTGCTCTCGCAGACGGTCGATGCACCAAGTCATCGTCAGGGCACCAGAGGCCCCAAAGCACACACGACCTGGTTTTATGCTGGCCAGTGCGGAGGATGGTTGTCACTACGGTATCCACACCACAACAGATGGGGACTAAGCTGTCGTTGACTGAAGTCTGTTGTCGGAAATCATGTACAGTTATGTACATGAGGTCAAGCTATACAGTACGCGAAACGCATGCACATATTCATTCCCAAAATCACGAAGAATGTCACAGTAACATTTCATACAATTATAGTTGCAACCAACATTCTGTATGAAATCCGGTCGTTTGATCTGGTCCATGTTGGTCACGTGATCACGGCCTTCTGGACTCGGTGTTGTGTCGGACGGGGGACTACCGGTTGACAGCGAGGTGTTCTGAAATTGGTGATGTTTCAAACATCCCGCCGCAAATCTGTCATGTCGAGGTTTGTGCACGTGCGCTATGGTTTTAGACACAGAAAAATTGCACTACCTTAGTATGATCCGTATCTGATTCCTCTGTGGTGAGTGTTGCTGTAGCTGATGTCGAAGGCGGGACCCGATCCATCAGCAGCAGTTGGCTGATCGAAAAATCCGAATGTCTCCTTTTTGTGCTGTCATTGTTGCCGTTGTCGTTATTATGGCTGGTCATCGGTTGACTCAGGCTGCTAACGTAATTGTGTGCTTGAAAATCAGGCAATCCTGCTGATGCCTGATAATCAAGGAACGCCGATGCGGTCGACGGATCGCCGATTCGCGGAATGAAATTCGGGTACGTGAGAGCATTGAACATTTTGTGAATCTGAAAAAATACAAACGCGGAAATTATGTTGGTGGACATACTGTATGCGCAACTCAATTGATCCGCACCTAGATATGGGTTATGATACCTACGATGATGATATGATGATACCTACATACTTACAATGTCATGGTGTTAGTCAGTTGTCTCGTGCGCACAAAGTACTGTAGTTCCTCAAAGCCTGTGAACATGATCGGCAGCTAAATGATTGACGCCAGTAACGCTGTAATTAGATGCTGCTGCCGCTGCCAAGAATAACAATATTATTGCGCCCGGAGTACAAAAAACGGACTATATTTATCAATCAAACACTAAATATAGTCAAAACAACACCAGCGCGCTCGAAGCCTTTGTGATCCGCGTTGCCATGTGACGTTCGCACCAGAAGAAAAGTGTGGGCTGCAAACTTGCAGATTGGCCCGGTGCAGTCTTAAATGAAAAAGACGCATGCACTGCCTGATGCCCTAATGTCTTGTTAGCGAACGCACCACGTTATCATGGGCGAGCATACAAGGAAAGGTTTCTCAATCTCAACAGCAGTCCAGTATACCGAAAAGCCCCGAGCCTGTATTATATCCCATCTGGTTGTTAAACAACCCAAAAACATCACCAAACCAAATACTTGTTGGGGGGAATTTTATCCGAGATAAAAAAAAAAGAACCCAAGGAAAAAAAAAAAAAAAAAAAAAAAAGGGTAGGGGAACTTAACTTACACCGGTAGAAAAAAAAGAGGGCGCACCACCCCACAAAAAGAAAGCACCGCCCCGGCCCCACCCACCCCCCACCCATACACACACCGCGCCAGAGTTTGTACTTTTTAGCTTAACCTACACTCACATCTACACCACACCCTTTGTCGTCAATCAGTTAATTAGTGCGCTTATCAGATTTGGCTTTAAAAATTAAGCAAAAAAGCCTTGCAGGGACGGAAACAAAGCTTAGGGGGGCTGAGCAATAGCAATACCTATTAAACACAACACACCACACACTCACCACCCTATATTTTCCCCCCCCCTGGGCCTTAGGCTCTTAGCGCTTGCTCTGCCTGCTTGCCTGCTTCGCGGCGCGCTGCACCGAACTGGAGCACTCACTCCTGACGCTCTCAACTATCCTCCTGTCGCCGAGGCACTCTGAGCGCTCTACTGTATTTACTATATTTCTTATTCTTCTTAATCGCAATCTCCAAATGCTCCAAAGACACAGATAACCCACAGCTATTTACATACTCTGATTATTAGATATATTTATATATCTCTTACACAAGAAAATATACATATATATATACATATTTATACATACATATCCCCACATACTATTCTCCACATAGTATATATCACATATGATTACCTTCCCCGCGATCGCCGTTGATCGGCAGCGATGCGATAGTCACTGCTCTCTCTATCTGTATAATCCATTAATCCTACTGATATTTTACTACGCGTATCTTATCCATATTTCCCCTCGCCTGTTATATATCTCCGATGCTCCGCTATGCTGGTATATATCATTCTTCCTATGTCACCATAAAACAAGTAGCCTTCTCATATCTCCATACTGCTTTGCACTTATCCTTTTTGTTTCTTTTCTACAGTATATATATATGTGTCTTTGTTCCCCGGAAATCTGCTATCTCTGCAAATTGCAGTTTATCTACCTTTGCACCATATATAAATTCAAGCCATCAGCGTCCACAGTATCAGCACCAGCGACCGCCGCCAGCACCAACAGCTACATCCACAGCATCGAACACCAACCCATACCCCCTCTCTGAGTTCAGCATACCCGATATCCCCATCTCTTATTTACGCACTACCTATATAATCATCAATCATATCCCATGCTATACCTTCATACTAACCCATCCTATTATTTCTTACTCTATATCACCAGTACCTCCTTTTCTCACCCGCTGACACAAATCGATCGCTATTCTACATCCCTGCGCCCGCCAGCCATCATTCTCTATTCTCTCTCCTCTCTATCTGCCGCCCATCCTTCGCTCTCTCTCTTCCTTCTTCTACTACCGTCTATCTGCGGCGCTTTAGAACGCCGGAGACCTTCTCCCGGCAACGAATTTCATCTATCCTCCTCTCCCAGTCTCCCATATAAATCCTCTCCTTCTCATTCCTCTATTAACTATTATCTTATTTCAAAACCAAGCGCCGCCAGCCCGACCATTCTGACCAAGCCTCCCCCCCCCCCCCCCCGCGATTCCAAAGCCCCGACCCGCCCCCCCCCACTTTCTATGTCCTAATCCCGCCCGCGCCGCGCCTTTCTTCGATACTTCTGCCAAGCACCATTTTGGCTATATATTTCGCAAATCCGTTCTTTGCCTCAATCCTGCCCGCCCCGTCCCGCCCCACAACCCCCCCCCCCCCCCCCTCCCCCTCTCTGTCCCTCCCCAGCCCATCTAACCTCTCTTCACCACCATACTCATCCCCCCTATTCTTCACTATAGCATTCAAGCCCGCCACCCCCTCCACGCAGCGCATAACCTTCACCAACTCCGCGCCGCTCCATCTGATCACTCCCTTATCTCAATACTTTATTTGTCACCTTTTATCCCCATTATCTCTAAAAATCCCCTATCTTACCAATATGCCCCGATAATACAATTTACCGAACGGCCCTTTATCCCTTGGGGGGCTCTACCAGAGCTCTCTATCGTCCGTTCTCTCTCCCGGCCCCCCGCTCCCCATCTTCCCCGCCCCGCCCCACCCCCATCCCATCCCGCCCCCCCCCCCCCTACCCCCCCCCCCCTCTCCTACCCCCCCCAACCGGACCCCCATTCCTATCATCCCCCCTCCCATTCGTCTATACTACCACCCCCCCCCCCTCCTCTCGTTTTTGTTTCTTATATCTCCCACCGCCCTCCCGCGCTATGATTGAATTATAGGTGCTATACTATAGTATCAGATATAGCTAGAAAAAACATACACAAAACCTCACCCTAAATTCACTACTAAAACAATCTGCCCCTTTCTATATCGTTCTATATATCCTCCACTATTATCACTTTACCCCAATATACACCTATCCACTGCTCCAATAAGCCCCCCCGCACCTACTCCGACTCTTTATGCTAATCTCCTTATCCGTTTTAATTATATTTATATTATTCTCTATTTTTTTTTAGCTATGCTCTTTCTCCATTATTATATCTCCCCGCTCCCTCTCGACCTATTCTCTCCGCATACCCTCCCGACCCTACACACCATATCCCACTATTCCACGACTTCTTATCTCTTCATATTTATTTTTTACTAAAATTTATATTTATCTTTATTTTCCTTTTTTTATATCTATTTTATCTCATACATATTATTCCATATCTTTTCTCTCTAAAAAATCTCTTCTCCCCTCCGTAGCTCACCGCCTCCCCCTCTTCCGCTTCGACACTACCGACATTATCATACTCATCTCTTTTCCGTATATAACATTTATTCTCATATTACTATTGCACTGCATACTTTTTTTCACTACATTCATATTTCTAAAAAATATCTTTTTAAGTAACTAGAGATACATATACTATACCTCCAGTATATTATTTACCGAATCTCTAATATCTCCTAACTATTAATATCACATTTAACATCCATAGACTATTCATATTTTTAATTAGCAATCCACTTTTACACATCTAACTAATCTCCCCCTTATCTAAACTCCTAACTATTTATATTCTCTCTATATCTCTAGCATATATATTTCTATATCTACCTCTAGCTACGATAACCCCTCACATCGCTTCCCACTGACTCCTCTCGCGATCCACCAATGTACGCTGATTCTCCTCCCGCCGTACTCGACTATATAGCATCCGCAATCTCATCCATTAATACTAGATCATATGCTATCTCTAAATCCAAACTATTACTATAACCCAACCAATGCAGCCCTCTACCACAATCCTCCCCTATATATATCACGCTGCCGACACACATATTCGACAGACCGCCACACATAAACCACCTATAACAGCAAGATCCAATATATACATACATATAGCTTAATATCAGCATATCCCACTCTCAATATAACTCTACATGTATATGCTCTCAAAAAAATCTCTGCATCCCCCATCTTACATCCCCTACCAGCCACAATGACATCTATACACATATATCCAAAACCGATCATCCCCATAATACAACATAAACCCCATACCCCAAAAAACCCTTAACTATACCATTATAAAAACCCTACATACAACACAAAAATACCATTCCCCCATACATCCTCCCTACACATCAACCAGCATAGCCATACCCTCAATACCTACGACACCGAGTTCTACCACTACCCCAAACCCTCCATTACGACTATCAACAAACCTCTCCCACTTCAACCACACCGCTCACTGCACAACCATTCTGACCTCATACATACACCCCGCTCCCCACTCCCATCACCCCTCCCTATCCCCAATTCTACCCAAACCACATAAACACACATATACACCCTCACAAACCACCTTTATCAAAACACCCACATACCACCCCACCCGCCCCTCCTCCGCCCCCCCCATTCCTCTCACTCTGCACCCGCTCGCCCACTCACGCCTGCCCCGCACGACCGCCCCCGCTCGGAACGTACATATCACCCTCCGAATTACATACTTTCATGCTGCACTCATTGCTTCACACTTCCACACCTGAGTATGTACGATCGCACTGAGAAGAAACTAATTGTATTAACTATATATAACATCCCACTATTATATAACTACAAACAACCCCACCACAATCGTTCTCAGACAGACAGACCATACAATATCGCTATCATAACGAACACACACCACGCCATCTATCACCTTCCCATACGCCATCCCCTCCCTACATCCAAACCACCTCCCCACACACACGCCCACCACTCCCTCATCACATACACACACCAGCCTCAACCGCGCATTCACCATAATACACCGCGCCACAACCTAAAATACACATCCAAATAATTGAATACTATACGTTTCTTTATATAGTATCCATACACATAAAAATTTATACATACACATCGCCGAACATACCCATTCTATATACATCCATGAAAAAACAACCCAACAAAAAAACCACCGCCGCCAACCAGAACACGCCCGAGCAACAAACCACACAATAAGCAACACACACACCAGACCAAACCAGCCACCCCACCCCACCTGGAACTCATCCTCTTGAACCGTCTAAAATGTTTGTCACATCATATTGTACAGATGTGGACAGAAAAAGCATTATGGATCATTTGTTCAGTATCGACAATTTAACGTGCTTATTCTCAGCTCGAGGCAAAAATAGTGTAGTCCACCCCCAAGCGGATTATATGACGGAGTATCCGAGGTTACAGGCGCAGTATTATCCTATTATGAGGTTCTATTTCTATAGCCCGTTGGTGGTTACCGTTGTAAGTGTCAGTAGAATGTCAAAAGCAATCAGGCTAAGTCTAAGTTTATCAAGTGTAGTTCAAATATAACTTTACTTTCAGCTCACCGATACAATTATACAGTACTACGTAGATGTTTCCTAAGTTCAACTGAATTCAAAATGCAAGCCACACAACGAACCATCCCAAGCTTGAACCTACTCTTGGTCAAAGCATTGAACAAACTTTAACCAAGAGAGAACCTAGCCAATCTACAGTGCATTTTCAGGAAAGGGGTAGCTAAGAAAAGTGATCATCAGAGATCTCTTCAGCAACCGCACCGGTTCACCATTTTGGGCTTCGGATACTCGTGTACAGTCTCAGCGGGCGGCGGAAAAAAAGAAGTCTTCCTCTCACACAGGCCCGCCCTCCAAAGGGAGTTGGAAAAAGAAGAAGGGATCAATCAGAGAAAAAAACGGTACGTCTGGTGAAGTTGAACAGAAACGTCTGACGGGGCAGCTTGCTAGATGAGATGAATCGAATCACACGACCATGACACATACATAAACTGTCAAAAACATGAAGATATGGGGACATCTGCGCAAAAATCAGCCATTTACTCAACTGAACTAAAAATACGTAATATAATATCATGGGCGCAGTGAATAATTTCTGGAAGCCCAATGGCACATCAAGTACACAGCAGTTTGCAAAACGAGAGATCCCTGTCCCTGAGAGTCACTGCAATAAAAAGCAAATTTGCCGAAAATCGTTTTGTTTGTGATGAATGAACGGCGACAAAATCAGCAGAAAACAGATGGATCACTCTTTGATTGAACCATTTAGCGCCTCTAAGCCAATTACTCCAACTTGGCCAAACTCAAGTGGTTGTCGCCATATCCTTTATTTGCTATCTTTGTTGTTTAAAGGGCCCTTTGGTGCAAACAGACCGTAATATCACACGTTTTGGTAAATTGAAAAATGTTAATGGGTGCAGTAAGTTATAGCGTTGTGTTTCTGAACATTGAACCCCAACACTCAGGTACATATATCCATGTTCACATTGTGCACCAAAGCAGATGTTTTCTCCATGCCGATATACCGCTTATGATCTGAGGCACAAACAATTCAAAACCCCTTGAATGAAAGCAAACAGTGTTACATGTACTGAATGTGCCCCGAGAGAAAACGACGTCTATTTTCGTCGCATGCCCGGCACAAACGGCAAGAAAGAGAAAATTAATTAATCAACGCGCGGCCTAATTACGGTATTACGTATCATCATTTTATGACCTATACTGTGTCCACGTATAGGAACGCGGGCACATTGTTAACCGCGCAGGCCGAGCTAATTTTTGTTACACCTAGACACAAACCACGCGTGAAAACTGATCCACCATGGCAAATAAACGTTTGTTAGGTACCCAAGATTTGATGACAGATAAATACTGTACGTACATGAGAGAACGGCGGGATCCGACTAAGTCGGAACACGGTCACCCTATGCCCTTTATGAAACCGCTATTGGGGCTCCAAAACCATGTTTGTTAGAATTAACACGAGCCCCAAATTTGGACAATTAAAGGAACAAAATACGCGCTTCTTTTCTGCACATTGGTCTGAACCTGCGGTTTCGCAAACACGGCCCATACGAGAAAATGAAGCCAGGCAGCAATGTATATTAAATATGTATTAATCCATCTGTATCCATTTAACGATTCTGACCCCTAATGATCATAAAATAGACCACATGAGCGTTTATGATATGGACAAATAATGCTAATATGCCTTAAGGTTTGCCGTTTTTCTGTTTCACGGCGTGGCCAGCCAAAAGGTGTGGAGAGAGGGAGGGTCCGGTCCGTCTGATGATTGGCTATAAAATTGTCCGGCCATAAAACAGCCTTCGTAGATTATTGACAATGGCGACCAGTGCAGCTGCGTTTTTTTCGAACATATAGCCAACTGAATCGGGGAATTATGAAAAAATTTAAACTTGTGATCTGTAACCGTAACATCAACAAACGGTCCACTATTAACTGGTATTTGTGTTATCTGCTTGGGTCTCACAGTGACCATATGGTGCATCAGGTGATCGTCAGTGTGCGTGAATAAAGAATGAAACCCGTGTATGTTGTCACGAAGGCAATGCAACATAGACAAGTACATAGTGCAAAAATATACATGTGTATTACATGTCATTTTACGCCGATGTGAAATCTGATAAGTTTCGCAGAAACAAGTCTAATAGCCTGTCCATGGTTTTTCTGAACAAAGTACCTAAGTGTTTGCTCCTAAAATTATGCAACAGAGCTTTACAATATGGACAAATTAACCGATGAAATTTGCATAAAAACGATGAGACGCTAAACTGCGAATGTTGGCATCTGTTTTCGGGCGCCCCAGCGTCTTGGAGGGAAAAGTCGTAAAATACTAATCGTTATTGCTCATTGGGCTATTGGGCCGCATTTGGTTACAATTTTATGGCATAAATTAACAAAAGGGACAAGAATGGAAATTGTAATCCTTTCAGTGTTTCACGAAGACTGTTTCACGAAAAACAACATTTCTCGTCCCAGACATGCGCCTCACAAGACTTCTGATGAAACGCTCTCAAAACAGGCCTGACCAATAAAGGTGCGAGAAAGCGAAACCATAAATCGATGGCACTAAATCATTTTCAGCCCCCAAAACTCATTATTTTCCATTTATTGCAAGCAAGTGTCTCACCACGCATTGAACAGCTGCTCTAAGTGACTGTATATCTGGGAAAACTGCAATATAAGACGAAAAATGTCTAAACCTGGAAACAAATTCTAACTTCAGCCATTTGGTCCTCATAACCACAACAAACAACAAATTTGTCGCATATGCACATGTGGGTATCTTATGAACCGAAATAACGGCGTTTGCTTGCACGCGGGGCTTCAGAGTCTCACTTATGTATGTATGTATATACACTCAAGCATGAGAGGTTACGGTAACTTAACAGAGAGCATTTACAGTATAGGAATTTCGGCTTTTACTTTTGACTTATTGTCCCATTGACCATTCTGAGTAAGTGACAGGCAGATGTGAGGTATTCGTTTTGAGTTTGGGGCAAGAACCTGTCAGAAAGTGGCAACCAACCCAATAATAGCTTCCTAAATGTTTTTTGTTGAACCGAAGGGCAATCGGAAAGGTCCGGTTTTCTTTGTGGTGTAAAATACAAAAAGAAAAAATCTACATGCTGCTGTGGTTGAAAGAAATGTATCACGTCAGGGTTGGCCAATAATGTCGATGAAAGATTATATGCGTGCAAATGCGCAGCACGAAAGAAGCAGGAGCTTGTTAGGAATTCGGCCTCATGGATCAATCCATCAGTCCTACAAATCAACCAATTGATCTATGCACAGTTGTCATCATCACGAATAGCAAGATCGTCAAGCATCTCCCACACAATTTTGCTAATTCCCGAAAACGACCGTGAAGGGCAGTCAGCCGAAATACCGTTTCTCATATGAGCCAAACACGCAGCACAAAAACGATATCCAAATTGACGTTCGTTCACTCTCCATCAGCATTGAATATCAACGAAAGCTGTAAAAAACGGGTAAACCTAGTATTTTGTTGAGCTCAACAGAGCAAAACGGCATAATTCAGGTATCAATTCATGATGGTACCTATATGTAAGTCTGTATTTGCAAGACAACAAAAAACCCAAGCCATTATTGAGATGAAAATGTGTTTTTTGACCCAGATCCTAGCATGTAATGGACGCCAGGGGTGTTTTTCACACAATTCAACTGTCCCTAGAACATGTGTTGCACTTCCTATGCGTGATAAATGATGATGATAATGCCATGTTTTTGTGACGATAATGAGTTTACGCAGAAATATATATACCTATGTACAGTAATGATGGCATTAATGAATACGAACGTTAATTTACGGGTTTTTCGAGTTACCACACAATGGCAGAAGTGCACGACCATTGTCTACAAAAACATCCTTGAAACCTAAACCAGCCTATTTATTTTAAATTACGCACAGTCTCCATCGAACTGTAAAATTGAAACTCTTCCTGTATTTTGATACCAATTTTAGACACTTTGTATATACTGTCACATTCTGGATCCACTAACAAAAGTCTTGAAGCATTCAACATGGCAATAATAATAATCCATCCAATAATAATGCAACGCCAATCACAAAAGTAGATCGCCAAAATTGAACGACATACAAATAAACACATGTATGCAGTTTTTTATATTTTTCGTTGTCTGGGTGTTTCTTTTCTGCTCATTCATTCACCATAATGTGGCGTTTTTATGCTTCACGCGTTGCCCCCACCAGAGCTCAGGCAATACATTTGGGTACCCTGTGATTCGTTTTGTTCATTGAAACGCTACATTATCATTTCTGTGTGTTTTCTACCTATCCCCGACATAGTTTCTTTTTCGTTGGACCAAATTCAAAGCATGAAACAAGAAAGAACAACATCAATTCAGATTCTGAGTATGAACAAGCTGTTTTTCTCGTGCCTGTGTATTCACATAATCTCCGATCTGACATCAGCTCCACTGAATAATGTTGCATTATCAAACTGGGTGATAGCAATGTTTGGTTGCTCTCTTGTGGATGCGAATGTGGATTAACACTGTTATCGTCAACGGATGTCATAATCGCAACGCAGACCCGAATAAGTAGTGTAGAACCATAATGCATTGCGTCAACGACATTAGTATAATGTGAATGTGCTTCTTGGTTGCTCGTTTCGACCTGCATTCGCAGACGGGCGGTGCACCAGGTCATCGTCAGTGCGAATGCACCAGATGGGCACGTGACCCCAAAAAACACACGAGCTGGTTTGATTCGCAATGGCTTGTGCAAATACAAAAATGTCGTCAGATCCAGTGCGCAGCGAGGCAGAGCCCGAGAGTGGGAAATTCGGCGGTCGTGCAAATCAAGGAGTGCGGATGCACGGTGTGAAGAGTCCGCATGATAGAAGAAGAGGGCATTGAAGTTGAACAGCATATTCTAAAATGGTTGACGCACGTCCCTTCGCGTATAATTCTTGACTGTTATAAAATAACTCAAAACATGCTTGTACAACATATCAAATGATTTTATATTTTAACAAGATCATGCATTCAGATGCACTGGCGGAAAACAGAAAACTCAGCACTGCTGATAAGAGTTTTTTATATCGTTTCCGTACATGGCGCATTACAAATTTTAGGTACACCATTACTGGTTTTACTTCCATTATAACTGCGCGCGGTTTGATACAATTTTTTGGGCGCGGAAAATTTTCTGACAAAATGAGCAACACAATAAGTGAAGCGACAACCGAGCAACAAAACGAATCGACTGCAAATCTCGACCAACTGTCAGCGCTCGACATTGTCACCCTGATCAACAAGGAGGATTACAAAATTGCAACAGCCGTTCAGAAAGTGCTGCCCGAAATTGCAACAGTTGTTGAGATTGTTGCTGAAAGGTTGACTGATGGCGGAAGACTAATTTATGTCGGATGTGGGACAAGCGGACGATTGGGCGTACTCGGTTAATTGATGAAAATTGCCGATTTCAAGGACCAAGTGATTGAGAAATCGTTCCATAAAATTGCTCAGTGTACCTTAACACGTCCTGTGAAGCAAAAGCATATCGATAACAGCTCATGTATGAAACACGGGTCGGATTGACTTCATCCACAAAGCGTTCTAGTCATGTCTAGGTTTAATATTGCCCATGGTAGGTACATTTAACACTTTCAAACATTTTTACAATAACCTCAGAAGAGAATCTAAATAACCGATTGTAGGAGGTGGGACCCGTCAACACGAAGTAACTCTACTAATTTCTTTTAAGGTCGGTTTATACTCTGACTGCCTGGCAGTAGCAGTCAGAAATTTGTGACTGCCCGTTCGGTCAGCTCACGAACAGAGCAAGAACAGCAGACGGCAGGCAGCGGGCAATGGACAGAGCGGAACAGGCAATCACTACAATCAATCACTGCCTTGTCGGGCACTTCTGCGTGGTAGTGACTTCTCCGGATTTTGACTTCTACTTCCCGGAAGTCAGAAGTATAAATAGACCTTTACGCTCATTCCGACAACCTCGTAGCGCGAAGCGATCCGCCAACCATCCATCATTATCCCGTGTTTCAAATGCGCTGTTTCCAGTCCACACCGTTTCCAATGCTCAACGTTCCCACCCTATAATTGCAGACGCGAGCGAATGCCCGGTCACATTCGGTGTGCCCGATAGCATAGTGATTGGTGTGATTGCTGGTGGAATCGATGCGCTCACGAAATCGATGGAACACATTGAGGACAGTGAGAGGGAGGGTCGCAAAGCTGTGCAGGCATTGGCGGTTACGGTAGGATTACGGTATTTTAGCTTCATTTAGGTTGTGCATTGGCGTGATGCTGTTGACCGACACATGCGCGACCGGACACATTTTCGAAAAGTTTCGAAATACGTTCCTCCACTCAGATTCGGGTTGTTTCAAGCTGGGTTGTATCCGAGTGGCACGGAACCAGTGAATCATTAGGTTAGCGGTAAAGTTCGCGAATGTCCACCATCTCCGTCCACCATTCTCAAAACTTGTTTTGATGAAAAGCTTTTGGAGACAGTTGGCCTACATGGCGACGGTATGGACTGGGTATAAACTTTAGAGGCGCCATCTCTGTCGACCATTCGCAAAAGTTGTCGAATGTCCACCATCTCTGTCCAATCCAAACTCCACCATTTCCGAAACAGTTGCTGAATGTCCACCATCCCTGTCCACCACGATAATGTGCATTAAATCTTGAATTTCCAACTTTGACCTATTCCCTCCGCTTGATAATTTTTGAAATTCTTTTTCAAATTACCACCCTTGAAATTTCAGGGAAATCCCGTGTCGGTCATGTGTTTTTGTGTCGGTCAACAGCATCGTACGTATATTGATAAATTTATTGGTATTGGTCGCACAATGACTTTATAAGAATGGGTCAAATTTTTTTCCTGAATCGTAAAGAGGGAAAGTGACGGGGCAATGACGTTGCGTTGCGTTATCGCACACAAAGCATGTAGTAAAGAGAATGTTTCAGACCTGCGGCAACGTGGTTGATCTGCCAGATTATTTTCAGCTGAAAATGTTTTGTGAGAATCACAAATAGCACAGTGGTTAAGACTGACTGAACGTGAAAATCAGGATCGATTTGATGAATTCTTATATAGTCATTGTGCGACCAATACTCTATTGCTCTCTCATATTGTTAGCACACGAGTGCCATGCATGTCAAAGAAGCAGAACATACATGTAGCTTACTATAACTGGGCCAGATGGGCGGCTGGGCGGTCAGCCATTCCAGCTGCGTGCAAGCAAAGAACACGCAAAAGTCGGCAGAGGTGACCCTAATGTATGCTGCAGCATGCATCATGCTTGCACAATAATTGATGATGTTTCAGCAACGCGATGTGGTCGTCGGGGTCACGTCATCTGGTCGCACCCCCTTTGTGCTTGGCGCTGTGACATACGCCAAGTCGATCAATGCTGTTACGGTAGGTGTCGTCGAAGTGGATTTCAAAGTAAATTTGTAATGTTATACTTGCCCTTGTATGAGCATTGAGTGTGCTTTGCAGCGTGTGGCGAGCATGTATCTGAGCCGCTGGCAGCTGCGTTTCGGAGTTTTTTAAAATGGCACCGCACGCAGCTTCTCGGCTCAGAGAGTGAGCTACCATAAATTCTCAACACGGAAACAATGCAAGAAATTCACCAGACATATAACATGCCATTGCCATTACTAATGTAAAGTCAAAATGTCTCCCTGATATTACAAGGTGGGTGTGTGTTGCAATGCCGATTGTGCGCTGAACAACCTCGTCGACCATCCGATCGCCGTTGTTGTCGGTCCGGAAGTGTTGCCTGGATCAACAAGGATGAAGGCTGGTCAGTGATGGCCTACTTGAAGCACCGTGGCGCGTTCTAATCTCTGATTTTCGATCCAACTAACTTCAAGTGAAATTGGTGTAGGCCAGATGCCAGCGATAAAAAAAACACCTCCATGACATATACTCTGGCAATTCTTTTGGGAGAAACTTTTCAACCGCGTTGCCTGATCCGTAAAGCACGTTATGCGTGCACTGGCTACAGAAGTCACGTGACCGCTATAGCCAGTGCACGCATCATGCGCTTTACGGATCAGGCAACGCGGTTGAAAAGTTTCTCCCAAAAGAATTGTCGGAGTATACATACAATCTTGCTCCGAGTGATGTGGACCGAAGCACAGATCTCTTATGCGCTGTTCATCACGAGCCATACCCTAATCTGACGTATAGGCACGGCGCAGAAAATGGTACTGAACATGCTCAGTACTGCATCAATGGCGCGTATGGGCAACGTGTACGGTAATCTAATGGTCGGTATGCATGCGGGCGCGTGTGACAAACTGAAACATCGGGCGGCACGCATATTGCGTCAGATTGTGGGCTGTTCGCTGGAAACTGCTGAAGAAACACTGCGATCGACCGACTACGACCTGAAACTTGCCATTGTCAGCTTGAAGAACAGTGTGACCATTGACAGTGCACGACATCTGTTGAAGTCTGCCAAACGTTTGAGAGATGTGATCGAGTAATGAAAATGAAAATCAACATTGATTTATAATAAAAATGTTTCCTATGATCGCAAAAGTGGAGTTACATGTGCGCACTGTATAGTTACAGTATACAAGGTCCTTTCCCTTGGAAATCACCATCTTAGAAGCTGCATCAGAAACATCAAAGAGGGCAACAGATCAGCCACAATAACGGTTGTTATCAGTAGTCCATCACAAAAGTCACACTGGTACCGTGTTCCATATACCTGGCTTCTGAGCAATGAATGATGTTGGGTACCCAATCAGCAGACAAAGGACCCAAAAGTAGGCTTGTACCGAAGCGTACTCCACCGTTTGCTTATTTTTTGTCACTTTTGGGTTTCCGCTGATTATATCGCACTGCCAGTCAGGTTGTTGTTGTTTGTTGTGCCGTGATTTTTTGGGGTGACATTGTCATTGACCGATACGCATCTATCAAAAAAACTCACAGGCAACGTATTTTTCCAGTATGAAGCTTCTGCCGTTTGTGCTTCTGTCTTGTTTGGTAAGCTCTGATTCTGACTTTTCCACATAACTGTTCGGCATATTTCTGATTTGGCCTGGTCGTGCTTCACAACTGAAATTTTAGAATAAAAGAGGTCAAAAATTTTTGTAATAAGCCCTCATATAGGCCATTCGGATTTCGGAGAGTGAATTATTGCACTGAGTTCTTTAGCGCGATTTCAGCACAGAACCGGGTGAAGGTGTCAGTTTCGTCGTGACCGATAGGTGATGTTTCATCCAGCCTAACCCTCCACATCCACAGGTGTCAGCCAGTGTGAGCGTGATCATCTGTCCGGACGGGGTGTCAGAATGTCCCGATCACACGACGTGCTGTCCTCTGGGCACGGGTCAATTCGGGTGTTGCCCCATGGAGCACGCGGTGTGCTGCCGTGACCACACGCATTGCTGTCCGCAGGGAAAGACGTGCAACTTGCAGGCGGAGACTTGTGATCCGGTCTGTGTGCTTTATTTCTGCACAACTGAGTGATTGAGCTTTTGCTTTTAGTTTACTCTGCTTTTTGCTGTGACATACCGAATCGTGCCCCGCCCTCCGGGCATTTTTTACCCAAACTACCATAAAAAATTAGCAAACAAACACCTGCTAAAATTTCAGTGGGAGAATGCGACCATACCGCCAGACTTTCACCATAAAGACGATCTCTGCATGAGCTCCATAAAACCCCATCTTTCAAGCCTAGCATGTTTCCAACAGGAAACAGCTTGGAAAATAATTAATTCTTTAAACTGTAACAATTTAAGAAGAACAATGCGCAATGTTTGTTGTTCGCATTTCAGCACCGATTCTTGGAAATCCTTGGTGCAAAATCGCGCAGCATGGAGCGCTTGGAAAGCGAAGAAATGCCCTTCTAAACTGGATGCAGATGATTATCGAGTCTTGTTTACTGTTTAAATTGTTGGCAAATTCGTATACAAACACTCAATTGTTTCAATCAATACACGTTGTAATTAAATAAAACTTTACTGTAACCCGTACCACAAATTGGAACAAACTGGCGACAGTAGATCCTATCACATGTTTTTGGTTACAGTGATTATCAAACGCTTTGGTGAACATGTGGTACCAACACAAAGCAAACATATCGCCAAATGTGCAAGAAAATCGTGCGCGGAATAATTATAAGAAAAACCGAAAAATATCACAATTCACAAATCGCAGTTCAGTCAATGCAAGATGAGATCACGTGTATCGATATCGACCTGAAACATGTGCGCTCTTATATTAATTTGTGACCTTCAGGGAGAATGGCGGAATTCGTTGTCACGCCGGTCGTGAGCAACGAGCGAAATGATGAACGCGATCAAAATTGGGACGCATGTTTGATCAGTGCAATGCCAGCTGTTCTCAAAATACGGCCCAAACAAAACGGATAAGCTGATTTTTCACGCACACGCACCTTTATGAACATGACGTCATCCCTTACGTAATCGCGATGTCGTAGCTCAGCCAGCCGAATGAATTTCTGGATGCCGAATGCTGGGTTGCGATCACCGATGGGTCGGCCCAGAAACGGACGATTGGTCTTGATGTAGTTCGGCTTCAGCGTTTGAATGGCTGCGCATGGAAAATGGTTTATAATCATGCCAATACGATCTGCCTTGGCCAACTGGGTTTGAACGAGATTTTTTGTTGATGAAACTATTTTGGACTATATATACAGCGCTTAATTCTCCCTTGCCTGTGAGTAACTTTTAGACTTATCAAAATGAGTGATATAATGCAAAACATCCTTGATGCAAGATAGTCACGTGCGTAGTCACTGAAACCCAACAATGTAGCCAACATCTGTATCAAAATGCCACTTGTTTATCTGACTGTTTTGCCCCTTGTTTGCGTTTTCAGAAGTGATATTCTTGTGACAACCGGTTCCTATCTCTCTTATTTTTGTTTTTTAGCCCTGACGAGGATACAATTGACTACCGAAAATTCAGCAATATATTCTGTGTATTGTGATTTGGTGCTGTTCGTCTCTCAAAGACACACAACAACATGATTGCATTACGGCACTGCCATCCCGGCAACATCAAAGTTAAGTCACGTGCGTGTGCAACTTTGATCCGATCACCATGCTTGTTCGGTCGCCGCTCACAATAAAAGCTGGCGTCACCAAAGCAACCGTAAATCACTAAAAAAAGACAGCACACCATCTTTTCGCGTCTGATCGTTTCGCTGTTCGATGATTGTGAACTTGATCGGGCAATTGAATGGCCACAACAGCAGCGAGTCGTTGTCCCCGTGCAACAGCGACAGGAACACACCCATCCACTCGCCTTTGTCTGAAAACAGACGCTTTTATCATTGACAAGGCCCAGTGCGCCTATGCAGTCATGCATTACGGGCCGAAACTGCACGCACAGGTCTATGCTGAGCAACCGTAATCCTACCGTAACCCACCGTCTCCATCTCCATACGGTGCGACCGACAGCGCCATCTTGTATCCGTACCGACCAGTGTAGAAGGGCCGACTGAAAATTACGGTTCGTTTCTCGAGACGCGCGTCCTTGAAATGATAGCTGAAGTTGTCGATACGCCAGACCATGTGCGAACTGAAAGTACGAATTAAAGACTGATCGGCTGATGTTTCACTCAACAGTCGCTGCATAGCATCGTGATCGGATCTGTCTGGGTAACGTAACGGATTTGTTGTAGTCAGCGTGGTGATGAAGCACAAAGTTTGACAAGCGCAACAGTTATGTATTAGCCTGGGAGCCACTTTTACCCGGTCAAAGTTGGCATCAATTAACGTCCAAATGTCCAAACGGAGAAGTCATGCGACTCACACAGATCATCAAGTTTGAAAGCGGGCCAAGCCAGATGAAATCGACGCCATGTGTAAGCGGAGTTAGTCTGGCTAATGTTTCAACACCAGATATTTATGAAACAACGCACTTGTACTTCAAGTCCAGTTGACCAATTCGATAAACCAAATCCTCAATCAATCGGTCGTGTCGCTCGAAATACACGTGGAAATTCTCGATGTCCTCACGAAACTCGATCACGCCGTTGCGCAACCTGTGATGTTTCATACATTTTGGACTCAATTTATCGTCATGTCTCAAGAAACAGTTGTGTATTGATATCTATCGGTTCGTTATCCGTGTCGACACGCTGGACGGCACACCACGAATTCGCCCAAATGGCTACTTGACAACCCCATGATAACCGTGCATTACAGGCAAAAAGCAACATTCTGTGCGGCAGTGCGTAATGTTCAATCCCTTGTGGCAACGCATAACACACGCCATATTACTGTCGATTCTAACCATAATGTTATCACCACGTGGCAGTGATGTTTCTCGTAAAAATAACTATAGGCAAGCTGCACCAGCATGAGCTCGATTTCGCAGCTGGCAGAATAGTGAAACATTCTGACGTGGCTGCTGATTTGGAAATGTTACACGTTGAAGAATACAAAGCGGAGCATGATGATTTTCTCTTTCTATTCGTTTTGAATGCACACCACCTTCGAAATCGGGCGCGTGTTGGCGTAGTTTGCCTTTACATTATTGAAACAATCTGCCAGCAACCAACCCATCCAAATGCGGGTCGAACGTCTTGTTGTGTTTCATGTGCGATTTGACGCCATCGCGTTGGTCCTGGACAAAGAAAGCAGAGAAAATCATTTCACGGCGGTTGACTGTTTTCTGGCGCGGGGATTAAAAATAGTGTATGCTTATACGGCTTATACATTGATAAATGCTCCAACCTTGTACGAACAGCCGAAATCGGCGAACGGACACGTTTCGGTCTGTTTTCGGGGACTTTTCGGCGATTTCTCGCCTCTCGGTGACTTTGACTTGGCCGATTTCTTGCGGTTTGGTGACGCGGATTTGTCGCGCTTTTTCTTGCCGGACTTCTTGCGCTCCGGCTTTGGGCTCACCGTGATCTGACATGTGTAGGTATGCTGTGAAACATCAGCCAAGTCAAACTGATATTAGCACATGTGGAGGAACCTTTCAGGCCCCAAAAGAACATAAACTGATTCCCGCGGTCCCGACCTACAAGACCCTGAACTTGACCTCACATGACAGGACCGGCCGAACACTATGTTTGACAACCGTGAATCGTCAAGCCTAAGTGAAGTGTGTTTTGTCCTGCGAGTCCCAAATGTGATGCAAGAGGAGATCACACCACAATACCGCTGCTTTCATTCTCAAACCAACAACGATTGTAAGCAACGTGCAGCCCGGTTCCAAAACGTACATTGGTGCCATCCGGTGTCGATTCCGACTTGGCCGATGGCGCAAGATTCTCTTTCGCAGCCGCATCAGGGGTTGGGGTGGCCGCCGCTTCGGGGGTTGCTGGAGGTTCTGCCATCAATTATCTTTGTTGCTTTTTGCAGGTTCTGGAAAGGATGCTGTTGGTTGAGGAACAATTTGAAATGAGCTCGATGGAGTACAATCCGTATTCAGCATCGGATGATGGTCATTATGATGTTTCGGTGCAGTCTTGTAGATCTTGGATTTTCACGACAGCACTCTGCTAGCTGTGAGCTGATGTTTCATATTAGAACAGATGGACAAGCCAAGGAAAATTCCATTCGTGGATTCTAAAGCCCCACAGAACACAGTACCAAAAAATGTCAGCGTTTGATTGCCAAACCAAAGCTACTACCAAGCACAACCAGCTACAGGCTCATCCAATAATCCAGGCAATACGATCGCAAACAAAGCGTGTACACATTGGACGTTGTTGTTTAGCTTGGTTACGCGATCCGCCTTGGATACGAAGCCTCCATACACACTGACAAAGGCAGTTTTGATTGCAATTCAAAGCAACGGACAGGCGGGAATAAAAATACACATGAGGGAATGGAGCTTAGCTTGATACGTATGTATCACTAGCGAAGTATGCACTTGTGATTTGACCATGGGCGAAAACACCAAGCCTGCTGCATGGTCCCAGTTAATCAATAAGCAAGTTTTAACCAGTGGTCGTGGTCGTACTTTGTGCATGATTTCTGATAACTTTATCCTGCATGGGCTACCACAAAACCACGAAACACAATACAAAAACGCAAGGCAAAGCAAGATCACAGATCAAGTTACACAAAAGTACTTTTCTGCACTAGAAAAAGTAAATTTCGATCTTCCGGGAGTAATATAAATATAAAATGACACTTTCAGTAACCCCAAATAAAAATATGAAAAATCAAAGCACAAACTTTACCCACGTACGAAAGATTGCATCTAAACAGCGAAATTGGAATTCAATCAGTCAATTGCTTTAGAATTGCAATGTCACAGTTTTGAAATTTAGTTTCCGGTCGGGAGATAAGGATAACCAAATCAACGAAATTTGCTTGTAAAAATACCACACGGAAATAAAAACCAATGACAGCCAGAAGAAGAAGACAAGTAGAAAGTACAAAAAACTACCAGATAAACAAAATCGGGAATTTTCAAGTGCCATTCGCAAAAAGATCCAACACAAGACAGGCGAATAAGAAATAGACCAATCTCCCATCGGCCGATTCGCCACTACTCAGCAGCAACAATGATACTAGAGTGATCATGCGACCAGCAAACCGATATCATATTATCTTTGATAACAACAATCAACAATCATACATAATGCAGGTAATGGTAATGAAATAGCCCATCCCAAACAGAGTGGTTTCAGATCACAACTGTTGCGTCGAGTTTCCATTCCAGGTGGCATTGTCATCGTCCTGACCCGCACTCCCGGTCGGGAATCGTCGAATATTTCCCTGCTGCCGGCCGAACGCCCCTGATCCATCAGGGTCACCCTGCGCCTGATTTCTACCGGCTGCAGACGTCGATCGTGGTGGTGGACCGGTGACTGGTCGCGGTGTGGTCGCGTAATCGTACAACCAACGCAGCACGCTGGAAAAAGTTGGGCAATTGCAGTGTCCGTTACAATGACCTTTCATGATCAAAATAAGGCACATTTGCACGTTGCGCTGTCGATCAAAGTTGATCTCAAGAAAAATTTTCTCAAATTTGCAGAAAAATACATGCGTTTTCTGGCGACTGAGGGCTTTTCGGTTTTTTCAACCTCAAAAAAAATTGTGTCGGACAAATACGAAAAAAACACTATTTCCTAAAAAACGGTTTTTAGTATGTTCTCTCATCATCATCGCGTGTGGCCAACGTACCCATAGACCAACTGGAACGGCCACATTGCCCACGAGATCAACCAGACCGACCAGGGTGCCTTGGTCATCGGTGCTGCCAGACGGCCGCCGTGCTGAAACAGAACTTACTGAAGATCCTTATCGGACAGCGGCCAATACTTTTATAATCTGCCAAAAAATTAGGCACCGGGTGTTTGGCACATGGAGAATCTGATCATTATGATGTCCGGTCCGGACATTTTGTGTCCCATTTTCATAAAACTGGGCCCGCTATTACATTGACCAAAATGCACGAACTGAAATAAAGAGTTCAATTTCAGGCTTCCCGTGTCCAACCCCGCGGTGCTCAATTTTTTGCCCAGAGGAAGCCTGGTGCCTCATGCGTTTCCCACACGTCATAATAAACTAATGTAGCCATTTTTCATTTCTACCGCCTTCCGGCTTTTTTTATGCGCACCGATTAACCCTATTCCAAATACCCAGTTCCTGACAAGACGCCCACTCAATCCAAGCCCCTAACCGGCATAACAATCAACGTGACGCTCGGTGTCAGACCCAGATCGGCGAATGTGCGCTCCAGTTCTGCGGCGGTAAATTCACGACGTGGATATGTTTGAATGAAGTAAAAGTCGCCGCTCGGACGGTTCTGCAAACGAAAACCGCAATTGTTGTTTGTTGTGCGAACCACGCAGACTCGGGGTAGTAGCAAACTTGGCGATTGGTTCGGCCTTGCCTTGCTCATGCGACTTCTTGACCTGAGGCGATGCAGTACTCTCCATCATCATTAGAGTTGCTCACCCAGATAGATAATAAGCAACAGCTACACTGCACAAAATGGGAGCCATCAGTGAAACCCAACATATCATTCGTACAAGAAAAACACGTGCTCGGCCGCCAAGCCAAACCGGACCGGGTCATCAAGTTTATATCGGTCAACAGAAGTTCAAAAACGGACCTCATCAATCCACTCAATCGCGTCGTTCAACGTCTGTTCGGCTGTGAACGTATTCGACACACTTGAGCCGCCAGGGAAACGGAACTGAACGCGCGCGAATTTGCTGCAACAGATACAATTATTTTGACGACAAAAACCGTAAAATAAAGCCACCCGAACACGATCACAAACTTTCGCTCCACATTCTCCAGTTCGCGTTGCCGTTCTTCTTCTTCAATTTGCTCCTTCTTCTTCGCAATCTTCTCCTGTATCTCTTGCTCTTTTTCCTCCTGTTTCTCGTTGTATTTCTCGCTTTTCTCTGCCCTGAAGCAAGCAATATCTGTGCCAATTTTTGCGTATTATAGGCCCATATCTAACGAATTAATCAATGTCCAACAGCAACAAGTAATTCAGAATTTACGCCTGTCCTGAATCGTAAAGCGCGAAACTTAGTGCTTCGCCTCGAACCGGAATTGAAAGTGAACGATCGCTAAATCAATCGAGCACTCACCGATCCGCAGCCAGTTGCTCTCTGATGCGTCTGAGTGCCTCCTTGTCCTGCGACTTCTGTTTGCGTCGTTCCAGATGCATTTCGCGCAATTCCCTCTCCTTCTTCTCCTGCTCCAATTTGCCCATTTGTTTGCCCAGCTCGCGGCGCTGTTTCTCGCGTTGTTTCTCGTCCTAAAACAATTATTTTTATTTTTTCTGCGTTTTCGACATATCTGGATTTGACAGCCTTTTCAGGAAGGATATGGCGCTATGTTCACGCAACAAACCTCAATTTCCTGTTGCGCCTGCTGCGCACGTTTGTTCACCAGCAGCTGTCGAGCACTGAAGCATAATTAGTTATTTTTTAATATTTCGGATTCATTTGTAAGCAAAAAACAAATGCAGTGCCAGTACCCAAACGTACTATTCAGCACGTTCTTCGACTGTTTTGCGCTCACTGCTGCCACCAGCAGCACTGCCAGAACTGGTACCCGCCGTCGATTCTTGCTGATCCGTAAATTGCTAAATAAAACGGTTAAGATAAGAAATGATATCCCATCATGAAGAGTGTTGATTTTGACGGGCTACTGACTTCGGAAGTTTTGGCAGAACTGATAACTGTCAAACTACAGGAACCGTCGAGACTGTGTATGGCTCAAAAATGAACCCCACAAAAATACTAAATAAACCATCGCCACCAACTTTGTGTGCCTTTTTGATCTTTGCCAAAACGTCGTCGACCTGGATGTCCTTGCATCCGGCCACAATCTCCAACGGTATACCATTCACACCGATTAAGAATGTGCTCGGCACGATCATGAATGAATCTGGGAATTATACGCAAAGCATGTTGAAAAAAAACAACGTCACTGCTAAGAAAAGGGGAATAACTACGTCAAGTTAATTACCGTAAAAACCTAAATACAGCCCCACAGTGTAGTTCCTGGTCCGGCGCGGCGGTTAGTGTACCTACCCCTTTTTTCCGTGAGGCGGTTAGTGTACCTCCCTGGGGGGGGAAGGGGGGGAAGACCCAAAATCAGGAAAAAGTCACTTTTTGAGGTAGAAAATTTGACCTATTTTTACACCTTTTTGGAAAAAATTCTTCAGAACAAGGGTATTTTGGCGACTTTTGAGAACATTGACCTAAAAATCACACATTTTAGGCCTAAAAATGCCCATTTTAGGCCTAAAAATGGCCATTTTAGGCAAAAGTTCAGGCGGTTAGTGTACCTGACGCGGCGGTTAGTGTACTAGTGTACCTGGGTCGCGGCGGTTAGTGTACCTTAGGGGGGGACCCCCCTCCCCCCCAGGAACTACACTGCAGCCCCACCGTAATACACCCAAAAAGGGGTCAGTGAATTAATAGAGTCCCCCTCGGTAAAATCCCCTATACAGGAGTGTATTGAGGCTTGATAGTTGTGCTTCGTTCACAGCACACACTACGCCTCATATTGATGAACAGACACGAATTAATGCGATTGTAAGCGAAAAAGACACCCTTTCAAACCCCTTTTCAGGGGTTTTTGGGGGTATTTCAGGGAACAATATTTCAGATTCGGGTCAGTGAATTAATACAGCCCCCCGGAATAGAGCCCCCTCCGTAATAGAGCGCCCCCCAAAATGGGGTCAGTGAATTAATAGAGCCCCCTTGTATTTAGGTTTTTGGCACAATCACGTCAACAACAACATCACTTACAGACTTGAGCGAATTGTTTGGCCGGCTCACTGAAATTATTGATAAAATTATGACGTCATTGGTATTGGGAGCCAACATTACAAACAAGCTTATTACAATATCTGTACGAAAGAAATGCAACAGAGTTCACCTTCCAACAGTCAGACGCAGCGCGACGACTTCTTCTTTGTCACAAAACGTTGTCACTGAATCACTCAGCAGCATGCCTTCCATTTTGTCACTTTCCGTCGACGATAGCGCTGTAACGACTTAATTAAGCAGAAAAATTCAACAGAACGGTTTTTCGCAAGACGAAAACTTCATTAACGGAAGGAATTACAATGACTTTTGTTTGGCTAGCAGTGACGGTGAGTGCTATGCTCGCATGAAAATGAAGGAATCAATGAAATCAGTAAAAATAGTAAATAACAACTTTGCCATAGCAACCCCCACAATCAATAAACTCACGACTTCGAATGAAGACCATCAACATACGGCGCTCTTCCTTGGATCTTTGAATCGCCTCAGCCACCGAGCCCTTGTACCACATTTTATGCTCACGATTTGAGGCAACATCCGTCATGTCGTGTTTCAATGTGTAGTCCTAGGTACTTAATTGTTGTGGTTTAGATTTAGATTTCTTACTTTTCCTCCAGCCATGTGTTGCCTTGCTCAAAATTCCTAACCTAATCTCTGTTTTCGATTTCATTATTTTCGAAAAAACGTTTTTTTTCACATAAATTACCAGCACTTAAGAAATTCCTAAGCCCATTTTGAGCAATTTTTGCCAAACTTAAGCCTTGTCTGTGCCGGGCCGGGCCGGAGATTTGGAGGGTCCGGGCCGGGCCGGGCCCGAAGCTTCTGAAGTGACTTATTTTGCTGAAAAAGTATTTTTTTCAAAAATACTAAAATTTCTGACGGATTCAGCGAGTAAGTGATCAGTATTGTCTATCTGACGACTTTTTCATGCAAAAAACAACGAATTTTCAGCCAAAAAAATAGGTTCAAAAAAATCGCAAAAATTATGACAAAAATTGGGTTAAAATCTGAGCAAAGAATTCGGGCCGGGCCGGAGATTTGGGGGCTCGGGCCGGGCCGGGCCGGCCAAACCTGGCCCGATTGCGACCTCTGATGTGAGTCTAGTCTTTCCGGCACGTTGAAATTGAAAAACCTAATTTCTTTTCTCTTTGACTCACACAAGTCGACTAATAGACCGAATTTTGAATGCGATGACCAAATGATGACGTGTGATTTGAAAATACTGTCGGCCCAAATTGGTGTTGGTCGTATAATACGTATAAAGCATTGTGCTGCGATCTCGTGCTTTCATTTCAGGATATGTTCATCAGATCTGAACACCTTATTCATGTTCGCGAGAGCAACAACTGCTCGCCAAGCTCTAGTTCCCTTTTAGTATTATAGACAATTTTATTTCTCGGTCTTGACCTATGTATGTATGTAGTTCGACCATTGTTCAAATAAATCCAATATTGGTATCGTAATTAAAAACATTAAAAATATTTCGAAGCACAAAAACATCATAGAATGTGAGATTATCAGATCACGTCAGCATGAACACTCGTGCATTCTAACTGCCTTGTGCCACAGCAGCGACCGCATAGTCGACCTTCAAATTAAAGTAATGGCTTCTGTTCGTGAATCGCAGTTCATAATCGCCCGAGGGAATGTCTTCGAGAACACCGTCTTCCGGCACTTTAGTTGTGATCAATGGCAGCGAAAGGTATACGATCTCGTTCGATGAGGTTTGCTCATCAGCGTCGTCTGAAAGTTGTGCAAATCTTTATGAGTACTCATGCGATATTTATCTACCACAATATTGGTCGCACAATGACTTTATAAGAATTGGTCAAATTTTTTTCCTGAATCGTAAAGCAGGAAAGTGAAGGGGCAATGACGTTGCGTTGCGTGATCGCACACAAAGCATGTAGTAAAGAGAATGTTTCAGATCAGTGGCAACGTGGTTGATCTGCTGGATTATTTTTAGCTGAAAATGTTTTGTGAGAATCACAAATAGCACGTGGTTAAGAGTGACCGAACTTGAAAATCAGGATTGATTTGATGAATTCTTATATGGTCATTGTGCAATCAATACCCAGCTGCAGCAGCCAGGGTTGGGCAAAAAAAACGACGGCGTTTTTTCTTAAAAAAACGACGTTTTTTTTCAAAAAAAAACGCCTGGGTCGTTTTTCGTTTTTTTTAAATCCTGAATTTCCTTGATTTTCCCTGATTTTTCAGGGAAAGTACCCTGATTATCAAGGAAAATCAATTTTTTGTCCAATTTTTTTCAAAAAATGATCGACCAATTTTTACTTTGTCGAGATACGTCGATATACGGAGTTTGACTTTCAGTGATGACCCCGGCCAAAGTTGGTCCCATGATGCGGGTCTGATATGGGATCTTAACAACTCGCTAGAAAAGGGTTGAAACCCGTTTATTTTGCCTCAGAACACATAGAATTACTTCATTTAACCTTTTTAAAAACGATTTTTAAAAAAAAAGTTTTTTGCCCAACCCTGGCAGCAGCTACTCATATGGTGTTTGACGCGTTGACGTAGGTTGTTACACAAATGTTCTTTATAACGAGAAGTCCGCAATGAAAGCATACCGCAGGAAAATGGTTTTGTATATTTCGAGCAAATTTTCGCAACGCAGGTTTTCTTAAAAGCCTTTTGTCAGCCACCTTACAATACTCCAGCGTCAATCAGTAAACCATTCTTCTCCACGCCCCCAACTCAACCAGACTCGCTGTTCCGTCTCAACACCTCCACATACGCATCGCCATGCAGCCAGTATTGATAAATCAGGGACTGCTGCTTGTCAGAATTCTCCACTTTTTGCGTCACAATCTGTGTCTCATTCGGATGAACGGTCAATTTGGTCCATTTCGGTCGTTTCATGTTGTGACCGCTCCAGACACTGTCAGCGTCGTAATGGTCACTGTCAGTTAGGTGCTGTAAAAACTGGCGATAGTGAACCTTCACTATCCAGTCTATGTCTGCACAAAACTTCCCAGGCAACACTCAAGCCTCTCTTGTTTTGGCATGGGAATGAAATGCGTCAACTTGAAATAAAAGATTGCGCTCAAATCATAAATATTGTGGAGGCCTGCACTGCACTAGCTTTGGTCCTTTGTTATCATGCCCATCACCATCGGTATCGGTTTTTCAGAATCGGTTATTTCAACCGCTTCGTTTCATGAAGTTCTTTCCACTTTTGAAACCATGCAGTCCATGGCGATTGGTTTTGATGTCCATAAAGTCACGATATTTCAGATCCGCTGATCTACTAATTTATACCAAGGCAAATGTTCGGTCGATCGCCACCTTTGACACCGAGCACTCCATCTAGTCTACATCCCAGTGATGTTTCACCGACTTTTCTCACATGACAGCAGTCCGACATTTCGCCCCAACCCGATGTGTTCACCAAGGTGCCCCCATACGCCGGTGGCAGTACGCCCAGCTCGAGATGTTCGTGCAATTTTTGGTGCGAAACGAATTCGATCAGGTGACGATGCTTCTCACCGACCATCAGACGGACCTGAATAAAATTCGTCTCCTTGATGTTTTTTTGGAACACCAACAAATATCTTCAGAAATGGGGTCGGATCGGTCGCGTCCGGTCTCGCCTTGGTCACGTGTTTCGAAATTTAAAATGCCAATTTTAAAATTTTAAAATTTGAATGCCACAAATCTCCGGTAGGTTCGTCGAAATTAGTGATATCAGCAAAACCCGAAATATCCTTTTGTGCGCTAAGTCACCTGACAGACCATGGCCAGACCACACTGTCAGTTTGATAACATATAAACATATACTTCGTTAGTTCAAGAACAAAAATGTTGTACAATAAATAGGTAATGCAAGTAAATGCAAAATCCCGCAGCAACGAACTGCCTGCCAAAATATGCCCAATAGTCCGGATCCGTTGACGACGAACACTTTGGCGATCATTTTCGGGTAGAACATCTCCCAGATCTGCTGCCGCAGAGCCCAGGCTCGTACGTGAGGAGCCAGCGGATTGATGTAGTTCAAGATGTTGACCTGTGTTGACATTCGAAGAATTATAGGGCATAAATACCGTTGTTGTTCATTGTAATGCTTCTGCTTTCCCACGAATTGGGCCGGCATGCTTGCAAAACTTTTATTTCACTGCGGTTCCCCAAATTCAGGCCCACCGAGTGTATATCGAGCACGGTCATGGCCCAGTGTCGTTTACCGGTGCGTTTCTCGAGCCTCAGAATCAGTTGCAGCAGATATTCCATGTAGGCGAAACACAGCAACATGTACTCGCTGGTCTTAACCGTGCGAATTAACTGAAACATCAGGTGCACAGGTGCATGGGATAGTCACACTGAAGTCGGTGTCATTCTCGCTGAAATCGTTTGCAATTACACCACGAGAACGAAGCCAAGCTAACTGATGTTTCACTAACGTGATAATGTTGCGCAATGCCCTTTTCGAACATGACCACGGCAGAATGGCGCTTGCTGAGGCTCAGCTCGTCCAGTTTCGAATGCGAAACTAATGGCATTACGCGTTTGAACGATTGCAGTTCTTGGAAGTTTTCTGTGAAAAACGAAGAAAGAACACCCTTGGCATTGGCAACTTTCTTGAGACATTAATTTTCCACGACATTTTGGTCAAAATTTCCCACCGCCTGATCAACACTGGCGGCTGAAACGATTCTTTGTAACGATGGAAATGGCGGGGGCACATCATGCAGTTGTGGTACGTGTATATTTGAGAATCCAACCAACATATCACTAACTTCGCAAGAACAATGTAACTTAATGATAGCAAAAATGACTACAACTGCGTGTATTTCTGCAATCGTAATCTTCAAAATACATAGATGCTTGAAAAAATCTATGTGAATTTTTTAGCCTGCTCCTTACCGACATGATCAGGTCGATCAAATCCGGCCGCCTTTCGACTTCTCACATAATCGGTGAAGTGTCGTTTGATTACGGTCAGATCGCCGTCAAAGTTCTCGTGCCAACGCAACAGATTGAAATCGGTATCCAAATCGATTGGAATCACAGACCCGTCCGAGCCAAGAACCTCTCGAACAGCTTTGACGTGTAGAAGATCGCCATCCGATAAGGTTGATGTCATGATTTACGGGTAGAACAGCACTTATACATAAGTTTATTGCTGCGTGTCTGAGATTTTGAACTCGAAATCACGAATGCGCACGTTAGGACAAAAATTTCGAAAAGTTCATGCGACCGAATTTGCTCAAAAAGGGAGCTTAATTACAATGGTCAACTCAGGTGGTCAAATCACTTCGTCAACTCACCCTGAATGTCATGTATAGTTTGTCGCGCTCACTCGGGGCCGCTGCGGGTTGCCGAATTGATTTGACCACTTGAGATGACCACTGTGGTATTATCCCAAAAAGCGTCCTTGCCATTCACTCTTTAATCATCAGGCATTCAACTAAATTCATGCCAAGACTAAAAGCTAACTATACTTCGTTTAAGACATCTAGACGAACACATGAACACACGCTCTGGACCGAATCGGCTCGCGAGTTGCGCGAAAATTTCTGAATAGTTACATCATATCACGCGTGAACTTTGTGCGCAATTACGTAGCCAGCGCACATGTGTCCTGCTCACTGCAGCAGTCTTCTGGTAACAAGGTTACCGACAATTTGGTGACAGTGTGTTGCAGGCTGCACTCTACACGCGCAAGGGTAGTCCAATAATATTGCGCATATCGTGGTGACGGTTTCATGTTGTTGTAAACAAATTTTTCTCAGGACGTCTGCCAGCAGCAACCAAGGCAGGGAGACAGTTTTTGCAACCGGTTTGAGTATTGCATTGCATAGGACGCTGTTGCGAGAGCTATACTGTTTGATAGTGTTGCATTGAAAACATTGCGATCCTTTGGACTTTCAGATTTGAGATGTTATCTGATCTGGGGAACAAAGTGACAAAATCCCAAAGTTATTCAAAGTGCCCCGACTGAACCTCAACTACATACTGCACACATACGCAACGCAACAATAATCCCAAAAGAGTATAATACACATTTTTGAGCTTCGGAACCCTTCAGCATGCATTTAGCTGTAGATTTATCATTGTTTTGAGACAAATGCATTTAGGCTCACCGATCACATTACTCACATACCAGGTTGGATATTAGGTGCATAATTAATGAACCAGAACACTCTTGCCAAGTTTTGTCATGATTTGGGTACCGACATTCTGTAAAGGACAGCCTACAGTATTTGCCCACGTCGGCTCCCAATAATTTGTACAAAATTTCCACGCTGATCCGAACACAATAAATAACTCGCAATGCTCAATTTGTCAAGTGCTATGTATATGTACATGTACACACAGCATGTATGGTATACCACAGGTTCCGGAGACGCTATGGAGCCATGCCAACGTTGTCATGATTTGGGGGTGCAATGCTGCTGCAAATTAAAGTTGTATTAACACTCGCTGCAGTCGCTATAATGTTTCACTCACTATCGCCACCATGGTTTAGTTGCAAGGATCCCCACGTGTGTGAGTATTCATTCAAGTAAAACAACCGATGAAAAATATGGTCCGATTTACACACCTGGGTACCCAGGGTAAAAGATATGTAGTTGTGTGCGTGTGGTTCACTCATACCTACAGTTCCCTTGTTACAGAATCGAGTAAGATGCAGTCTATTTTTCACACAAATGATAACTGCAATTGACAGCCTTTTCCGAAAGACTCAGCTCAAACTAGAGCGCCAGATTTGCTGAGCCAGCGTGTGGAAATTAGGGAGCTATTATCTGCCGAACAAGCTGTCTTATTTCAATAGGTGCTTAGTTTAGCTGTGCTGCATGGTCTTTCTTATGGCGGTGTGACCAAATAGAAAATTGACATTTGGTCCCCCTCATAACCTGGCAGGAAAAGCATGAGTCTCACTCAACCATGTGGGCCCAACAAATTCAGGTGACCACAAACGGTGTGCCCATAAGCAGACCAATTCAGAACGGCGGATAAACGCAGAGCCAGTGGTGACGTAATGTAGGCATTGGAGATGTGTGTATAGAAACCTCCGGCTTGGATTTTGGCGTCCAGTTACGCTCTGAATACGTTTTGACGCACTCATGATGTGATTGTAAACGACCAGTTCTCAGGTGCCACGGGTATTTGGATCATATTTTAATTGAAACTGCCACGGTTGGAACCAATACCAGCACCAAAAATTTAGGCGCCATTTACTTTACTACCATGGCTACTAGGTACATACTGCTTGATTATGACAATGTGAACATTTTGATTTTACGCTCTTTGGTCTTGGATTTCTGAACGTCCTGGAACAGAAGGGTTTCATGTTTCATGCCACAGCACCAGACCAGACCTGGGTACAACTCTCGTGCACTGGTAGCGTGTACATTTTAGGATTTGATATGTACTGCCAGCCACTCACTACCCCATGCCAAATAAAAGGGCCAAGCTAAAACTTCTCCTCCTCACATTTAAAAGTGGTTCGCACGGTACCTGATGTAGTACATATATGTATACATGTTGTTTACTCATGTACCATGGCCCCTTGTTTGTTGGTTCTGCTGGCGTGATGGCACAAAATGTCAAAAGAATTGTTTATTTGAGTTCAGCAGCCCATCTGTACCTAGGTGCTGACATCAGTTATGCATGCCTCAACAATTCTATAGTTTTATTATACGTCTCGCAGAACTTTTGTTGACCATAAAATGGAGTCCTTGTGCATATTTTGTTGACCGTTATAGAACCGCAGTTGAGCTTTTTGGTAAATTTTCAAACATCCTTTGAGACCGCTTTTGATGCCTTGATCAGCTTTGATGTCGGTCACATGAAAGTTCTTCCAGTTTGGAAGCACAAAACTTTTTATATTCATACCTACATACTGTATAAGCGCTTATGTATGAAGCCCAGCTTAGCTTCGTTAAAATGATGCTCGTTAACGTTGTGAAACATCACTCATGCGAACATGTGGCTGGCAGATGTTTCACGAGGGAACCATAACGGCTGTATAGGTTTCATTGTACTGCATCGCGAAATGTCAAAAAAGCTACATTTGAATTGATGATTGCTGTATAGAATGCATGTTAAAACGAAAAACCTTATAAGTGAACTTATTTGTCGCTTTGTATTATCATCCACTGACTTGCGCGTGACTCAGTTTCATTAGCGTAATGCTGCTACAGCTGTACATGTCACCTCCATCTGTCATACAAGTTGTGTTTGCATGTCCGCCTCTGCTGTCTCTCACTCTATTTGGTCTCCGTCATCGGTTTTTGGTTCAGTACGACCATATACCTATGGCTATGGCAGGTGAAGATGTTAGGCACATAAAAAAGTCCCGCAATATTTCACATCTGGCCCCTTTCTTTCCGCCAACAAGATCGGCAAGGCTACTTGAAAAGGTTACTTCACTGTAATATGATTATTTTTTCGATTGTCTGACAATTTTCGTGACACTTATTATGAATCTGATTATCCACTTTCAGCAGTATAAATCTGCCAAAGGTTGGGACGGGATCATAGAAAGATTACTCCGGTACGGTAGTATTGTGCTAATTCTATGTTTACTGTACATTGTAGTAAATGAACGTTCCTCCATCCGTGTATGCGGCAAGTTACTGTTAGTCATGTCAACTTTATCATTCGAGCTCCAAGACGATGTTTGTGAGAGATGCCTTACACATAAATTGGTTCACATGTCATTGGCTCCAACAAGGTGTACCCTAAACTTCACAGATGTACTATGCAAGTAGTGTGCATCCTGATAGTGAGCCTCATGCATGTGCATTGTCTCATACTAGCGTGTACCTGCGATCCGACTCTAAAGCCAATTTCGGTCCGCGAAAAACAAAAACAAAGCGCGCTGCCAGCCATTTGTAAACTGTCCGTTTCGACTCATTATTCCGGCTGAATGACGCCCAAGAAAGATATAAATACGCGGTGCACATCAGACATCATCAATTAACGTCATACATTCAGGCGCCATTGCCGGGCCACGAACTTGGGTAACCCTTTCGTTGGGGTCTGTCATCCATTTAACAAACTTGGCCTCAGTTTTGGGCACCCAGTAACCGATAAACCATGTCTTTTTTTGAAAAACTGCCGGCAACATTAATTCACGTTGTACTCTGATGACAGATTTATGAGGCGGCTAATGGCAGCCTTTGTGGTGTTGTTGTAGTCATTAGTTCAGCCCAACCCCACTATGTGGGCTTTTCCTTCAATTTTCGGACTGTGTTTGCACATCACAGACATAAGCTCCGCGATTATCCGGTGTCTCGTGAAACATCAATTAAAACATAAACTTATCCGCCGTTAGTGCAGCAGCTCTTACTCGTGCTGCACCGCTTTTCAGAAAAAACGCTTCATTGGCAAAATTAGTCAGAAGAGCTATATCGTTTGACTGTACATATTTCCAAACCCAAACGTGTCCCAACTTCTGTCTTGCACTGTTTTGTCTGCGATGTGCTAAATGGTCCAGATCAGCCCGTGTCCTATCGTCTTTTCGCGGTCGCGTAAGCCCCTGGATTAATCATTGGCCTGTGATGTAAACCCAAAGGGTGCTTGAAGCACGATGATGGTACCTACCATGAAGCAGCACTTACCGTATACACCACCCGGCCAAAACAGACAGACAACGACTATGTGTACCCTAAACCTAATCTTTCGTATTTATTCAAGCATATGAAAGGCTCCTGATTCCTGGACCGGTTTCGTCCATTTTCCGGTCCTGTGATGCGTGTGTGTATTGAATGTATACCTTATCATGTGCAGTTTGCTTTGGCTTGTGTGCATATGTCATGCTGCTTAGGCGCCACGCACAAAAACCACGATGATGATTTTATTTTAGATTTGAAGAGCTCACATTTTTACCAGAACAGACCGCATTTTATTGACTTTACATCGGTCTTTAGTCCATGCGCCCCTATTTCAATATTTGGCGTCAACCAGGAATTTAGACTTTCAGGAGTCCGTTTTGCAAAGATCCAACCCGATTCTTTTTTTAATGTTGTCAACTAGATTTATTTCTGCGCTAAAAAAATTAGCAGCGTCATGCCTCTTTTGCACATATACTCTGCCGAATGAGATACATCAGAAAGTGCTGTATACCTGATCTTTTTTGTGCGATATGTCTCGTTCTCGAAACCTTGTGTGAAAAGTGGCAGCGCAATTGTATTTGTGCCGCGAACTGTGCTGAAATGTGCTGTACCACCTGTTCGACACGCTAAACGCTGTCCTACATTGAGTAAATCTTACAGTCACATAGTCGGGTGGGATCCGAGCATTTCGGTCACCATAAAGCATATTCACATGAGACAGAGTCGGCATGTCACGGACGGATTCGGGACCAAAGTATTGTTCAGTAATATTTATTAATTACGTGAGTGCACTGCATTGTGACTACGGTCCCTACCTTCAGTGCAGTTCGCGACACGTTAATTTCGCTGCAAACAGATTGCTGTTAGAAAGTGCCGTCTCGCCACCACGACAAACGACCTGGGTGTTCTGAGGAAAAAATTGGCACCTTTCAGAATATTGTGAGGTGCTAGATACATACAAGCTTTCATTGCTGATGATGGCAATGTCGCAGAACAGCGCTAACATACCCCATGTTTTTGAATGCACCCTTGAATTCATACTGGTTTTGTAAAAAAAACGGAAATTAAAAATCTGTTCTGCGCTTCCAGACGGATTCGCTGTATTCGAGATTAGGATAAATTCGGAAAGAGAGCCTGCGGATGGAATCAAAGCTGCTTGGTGCTGTTTTGCTTGTGTACATACTGTATCTGCCTTTCGTCATGCCCTTCTTGATTACAATGTGGCTCTGCAGGCGTTTGTGTCTAAATTATTCATCAATATACTATTTGAAGGCCAGCAGGAACAAGGTACCCTTAAACCTCTCATGCTATACCTTACATGGTCGACTTTCCAAATTTTCACAGCGGTATATGTCACCTCGGGCGGGCGGGTGTCTAATTTTATCCCGCGAGCAGGTCAGCCTTGCGCGCGAAATAAATGCGAAATGAACATGCAAGCTTTGTACTCGGATAGGTTTGCATGCGACCAGGGCACAGATACCTATAACCAGTGGTTTTTTAAAAAAAAATATTTTTTTTTTTTTATAAAAAAAAAAAATTATTTTTTAAAAAAAAAAATTCGTTCCAAAAGTTAAAAAAAAATTTTTTTTTTATTATTTCAAAATTCGAAAATTTCTCTATTTTTTTGCTCTAAAAGTGCTATTTTTTGCATAAAAATTGCTACTGTTAACATCACCCGACCCTACCATGGGTGTATTGGGTGCCATAATCGTTGTTTTGTGGCATCTAGACATAGTGCACACACTCACATGGCCTCTCATATGATTACACATGTACATGTGACTGGGTGGGCATGCATTTATCCATGCAACAGACCCGAAAGCAGTGATTCGGTGTGATATTCACTCTATATTTACACTGTTTGTCACATATTTGCATTGGTCGTGTACCAAGAGGCAATAGTTTCACCCAAATTTACCGTCTTGAGTGTCACAAAGCCACACCAAGGCACCCACACCACGTGGAGGAAGTGTACGGGTGTGTACCTGACTACTGTTGGTACTCATTGACCATTGTTTAGTATTGTTTTCGTGTCGTGAGTGCTTTATATGCACTTACCACACGTTATGGAAGAAAAATGCCACTATTTTTTGCTTTAGCGCTCATTTTTTTTCGTTTCTGGCAGTTTTTGGCTGGAATAAAAAAATTTTTTTTTAAATTAAAAAAAAAATTTTTTTTAAAAAAAAAAAATGGGGTTTGAATAAAAAAATTTTTTTATTAACCACTGCCTATAACTGTATACCTACAGTATATACTAGCTGTCACTACCGATTTCATCAATAAGTTATAATCCTGCAACTATGTACATGCACCAGCGCTTGCTTTCATGACCAGTTCGTGGGCCCGGCAGTTTTCAACATACGCCTCCATCTTTAGTGGTGCTCAAGATTTTTCAAGTTGTCAAGCTGTTATGCCACGAAGACTGTGGACTTCGGACTTGTGTGCGGTTTTATCAAAGTTGCTGGAAGGCAAGGTAAATATGATGATTTGTGGACCTGATATGCATTTCAATTATTGTTATTCATTTCGTGAAAATGCATATGCGTGGTGCTAAAACCAATGCTGCGACGCAAACTCTCCGATCAACTGTATGCAAATAAGCACGATTTCTGTTCTGAGGAAAGGATCAGTGTATCGTGGAAGTACACCTGTTGACGTTCAAAAAAATTCCTATTTTCAGAAATGACAAATGAAAAATGACAGCTGCTTCATAAATGACTAGACGCAGTCTAATTCCCTTGGTTTTGCTGGTGTTGTGCCTTTCGACGTCGACACGTGCTGAATACCAGTGGACATTCGAGTCAAACTTTGGTGGTGAGTGTGATGTTTCACCAGCTCTTTCGCTGGCTACTAGCACAAGCCAGTGGGGAAAGGCTTGGACAGTTATGTTTAAAATTGACTTCCCTCTTTCTCAGGCTTAGGCTAAGTCTTGGGCTCAGGCTTAGACCTTGGCTTACTATTAGGCGTAGGCCAAGGCTTAGGCCAAACCCTGGGCTACTAACTCGAGTCTTCTATCGCGAATAATCGAAAATTTGCGCTTTTTCCCTCTCGAGGCAACTGTCCAAGCTTTTCCAACAACATGCGTGGAAATTCCAGCTTTCGGCCAAGTCGGTCAAATCTCAAAATTCGCCAAACTTGGTGAAAAAGCGAGCGAAGCACGCGATTCTTCGACGTTAGAAGTGTGCTAGGGGTCTGGGGACCAAACGCTCGACTCTTCTTGACCAAAGTGGAGGCTCCTGTGGCCCTCCTATGGCACGATCTACATACAGTATGCGCATGTGTTGGCCTACTCCATGTATTTTTGGTTGTTTGCAATCAGCCAAGCTCAGACAAAAACGCGTAATCACTGATTGTTTGCTTTTGTCAGGGCGAAACAAAAGAAAAACAATTTTGCATTTTCAAAACAAAAGGCCATCATTATGTACACATATGTATGTAATGTAGGTCCTGTGTCGGAGCAGAACAGTTTGCATTCATGTTCTCTAGCTGCATCATTGTAAACAATCAGAAACCACATAACCGGAACTCAGCCCACGTTTAACATCGAGTTCCAACACCAACTTGACTGCTCCCAAACGGGTTCACAGCTCTGATAAAATGTAATCAGAGCCGTGGGATCGTGTGACCATTTGTGCATAAATTTCGCTGGCTGAACCTGGTCCTGTTACTGGGTCCCTTGTCTGGAGCCGATGAGTATTTGCAAGTTGTCTCTATAGGCTCAACCAGGGTGCCCAACAACTGTTCGAGTGAACCCTATACGTTGCGTTTTACTAAAGTCAATTGAATTTTCAACTACAACGTTCATTTACACGCATACACACTCTCAGCGGAATGCTTGGCTGCGCGCTTGTTTTTGGCCCCTCCTCATGGCTTCGTAGACTTCGGCAGCTTTTGGGCAACAGAGGGGAATCGAACGTATAAAGTGAATCAGTACTCAAGAAACGGTGCAGATGCTTCGGTCAGAATGCTGATGGTGTTCCTTTGGGACCAAAACACGTAATCAGTATTTATGTATGTATGTCATGTGTACAGTGGTTCCGAGCCTGAAATCACGACATCGTACTACATGCCGTGCAGCGCGTGCTACTGTTGAACACCTCATTTTATTACCCTCAATTCGTCTCTAATCAATAATTCACAGCGAAGTGGATCAAGAAAATAATGGTAATAACCTGGCTGTACAGCTGTCTATCGCCTTGCATAATCGGTAAGGCCATACATGTATTGCGCAAGGAGAGTCAATTTGCAACACGCACATGCATTATCTCAACCCAGCCCTGCATTATGCTTTGAAAAATGGGTAACTGTGGAGCAGCCTCAAATACGAACTGTGAACTTGCAGGGCCGATCTGGTGGGGCACGATCAGTCCCCAGGAGTGGGCGATGTGCAAAAATGGCCGACAACAATCACCGATCAATATTGATCCGTCCGGTTTGCTGTTCGATAAATCACTCGAACCGCTCTATGTTGAGAGGCATGAGGTGCGGTTTGGGGGGGGGTGCAAACTGAGACACCATTATATGCTTTTAGAAGCTTTCATCAATTGACTTTGACTGTTTTGTTTGTCGCAAAAGAATGTGGAGGTGGCGGTGCGAAGCCGCTTGACCTTTTCGAACTGTTTTCGGCCCTGGTTTCACAGACGGCCGGTGCCCCCCAGTCATCGTCAGTGCGAATGCGCCAAACGGCCACGTTACCCTACCCACTCACCCCCGTTATAGGTGCCGGCCACTCTGATGAACACCGGTCAACTGCCGGTGGTGCGTCTCACATCGACTGATCAAAAGGATGGCAAGAATTCTGCCGATGAAAACGATCTCATCCACACGCACAATAAACCGCCGCCGAAATTCATTGCGCCAAAAGTCACCGGTTAGTTGGTTGGGGAAACGGGGATTGGAAACATTGCTAAACTCAATTTTAATAATTAATCTTCCTGGTCAATTTCAGGCGGACCGCTGGGAGCGTACAAATATCGACTCTACGACATCGTCTTCCATTTTGGCAACAAAACGCATCAGATCGGCTCCGATCACTCCGTCGATGGGGAGTTCTTTGTTGGCGAGGTTGGAGTTTTCGCATACCTTTCTGTGTTCTCGACTAAAAATATGAAATAATGAGTAAATTTTGAGCTGAGAGAATAAATTATTTTCAGGTGCAACTGATGGGCTACAACACGATTTACAAGAATTACACCGAAGCAATCAAGCAACCTCACGGAATCGTCGCGATTGCCGTCATGATTGAGGTCGGGATATTTGTCAGAATAAGCGACTTCATACAGTATATCAATGTCAAGCTTGTGATCTTCTCAGAAAAAGCCCTATTATGCAATAAGTACGTACATAGGTCTGATACGTTTCAGCTCGGTCCAACCAGCACATCAGAACTAAAGAAAATATCGGACGTAACAACAGAGATCAAATTCAAAGGTGCGTTTACATTGCTTTTCACAACAATGCAACGCACATGTTCAGGGTCAGGTGTGCACCATTCGCACTGGCCAAACGCTATCGCAAGATAGAGTCCAAAAAAGATTGCTTTTGCCTTGCCATATTATCGAACCGTAGTCGTAGTCGTGGATTCCATACCTTCAAATTTGGTATACAGCTCCTCGTGCCTGGCTAGAGAGCACGTTAGTGCCTCTGTTTCAGGCACAGAAACATCGCTACCAAGTGTGTTCCCATACATGCTGCTGCCACCGACACCGCACTACGTCACCTATGAGGGCTCGTTGACGTATCCGGGCTGTTATGAGACGGTCACTTGGATCATCATGAACAAACCGATATTCATCAGTGGCATTGATGTAAGTCCAGGCTGCTGGCTTGTCCTTTGTGGATCACGCGGTCATCTGGTTCATTCGCACAGACGATGACCTGGTGCACCGGTAGGAAAAGCAATGCAAAAGTCGGTCGAAATGGGCAACCAAAAACCTTAGTGCTGTATTCAATACCTGTGGTCATCCTTTCATTGTTGTGGTGGTTGTGAACATGCCTGTTCATGTTTCACTGAACAACGGATAATGCTCAAGTGATGTATGGCCGTGCGCATCAAGCTCCATAAAGCAATCCTGATTGATCAAGGCGAGACACACATTGCAGTTCAAAATGTGGCTGGAGCTACGACGCACGGATCGAGAGCACGACGTGGCACAGCTGATGATGGACAATCACAGGCCGATACAACAGACGAACAATCGATTGATTCGAACCAATATACAGTTTCGCACTAAGGTTGGCGGTGTTTGGGATGCCAATCTCATGTGACCCTCTCTTGCTGCACTGCCCTGATGATGACCTGGTGCACCGCCAGTCGAAACGGGCAATCAGAAAGCATATTGCTGCACACAATTCACGCGATGGCTTGTTACTGTACAGTACACGCACACATGATGCAGCATATGCATTTATTTCCGACAACGCCCTCTCATATTCATTGAACACACACGTTTTTTTATGAAGTTCCTCTCACCAAATGCACCCTGTTCAACACACAGGATGCAAGCTGCGTCTACAAGGACATGTACTATCGGCGAAATCCGAATCGCAGAAAATACTACGGTAACGAGGGGAAAAGATCGATCGAACAAGCGGATCATCACAAAAGAGTGCCAAACACCGATCCCTCCTTGTTGAGTCAGGATTTGAGGCACAGATGAATATCGACGAAACGTTGTTTTCGTTAGTTTCCATAATTTTGTCCAACTTTTACATCGGCCTGGATGCCAATTTCGCACCGCATCTGATGATGGTTCTTGTCTGTTGTATTTCGTGGGAGTGTAAAAATAATAAAAAAGGGTACAAACGTAATAACAGAAATGCCATTGCTTTCCCATGATAACCTTGAATTGTACAGAAGTTTCACTTAGTGCTAAGCAATGTGTGCCATCATGCTCTAATAATCCTGAAATTTTTGTCGTTTTGTCTTAGCTCACTGTTAATAATGTCGCGCGTTCAGAAAGAGTCTCAAATCATTTGTCTTCCTGCCGGTTCTCCATTTTTTGTCAGATTGCTTCGTTTGTTTTGTGTCAATAATAGTGATAAATACTTGTGCCGTGCATAACAACAATTGAATTTACCAAACCGTGAAAAGTACCCCGTTTTGTTTGACAATAATAAAGTTTTTGAAACAATGTGTTGCTGCATGTGTATAGTCCGTCCACCAGCTCATGGCACTTCGTGTTGCTGCTGGCTGGTTTGTTCCCTTCCTCCACGTTCTAATGAAAGAGAAATTGCGTGTGAGCGATTTTGCAAAAAAACTGAAAAAATAATAAAACGTGTCGAAAACGACTGAATTCGATCAAATTTAAAATTAAATTAAATTAAAATCTTTAACACACGTCGATTTCATAAAAACAGCAATTTAGGAGCAAAAATAAATTTTTTCGGAAACTCAATTTCTCTTTCATTAGAATGCGGAGGAAGGGAACAAACCAGCCAGCAGCAACACAAAGTGCCATGAGCTGGTGGACGGACTATACATGCACTGGCTACTACATTTGAAGAGTGATTTTGCTTCTCTTCTTGCACCAGATGCAGTCAGATCTCTCTGTGTCATACCGGTCTTGTACCCCGTATTCAACGCGCTAAACATATCAAAAGCGGAAGGAGTCTCGGTTGGTAAACACAAATGGTGAACGAAATGATAGGGTCTCCTCATCTGTTCGTATCCGGGGTTGAACCACGCAAATGATAGTTTGTCAGTACCCCACACCTGAGGGCCCCTGATTACCGCAAGCAGGGACCAACCCAGCAAATATAGCGATTTAAAACGCATGAGGGACAGCACTGAAACGCAATCCGAACATCAAGCTGCGGTCGATCGTTACACGATTCGATCGGTTGCCTTGGCATTGAGGGTCTTTCATGTCCCGTGGGGGGTGACCGGACTGCGCACAGTCTTTACCATCCATAATTCACATGCACATTCATACGATCAAGTGTGGCTTTGAAGTCGGTAGCTTTGCATGATACTGTCCCCTTTGCACTTTCGTTTTGTTCGCTGTTGCTGTACGTTTGCTCGTGATTGTGCAGCAACCCTTTGTTCCTTTATTGTTGCAGTAAGCATGGAAGTTACCAGCCACAAGGGATAAATCGTAATTTGTCATCAAAGTTCATTTGTAATTTGCATGAAACCTACTGTACAACTGGTTGATGTCAACGCCCAAACCATCAATCCTGCGCTTGGTTATCGTGAAGAAAGAACAATAGTAACGGACGCACAGAAACAATACGTCAAAAAGAGCTGTGGAGTTAATTATACCAACAACAATGCAGATGAGCTTCTGTCTGGCGGAGCAACTGATGGCAACACAGCCTGTGTGGTTGTGCAACGGGTACCTTTGGCTGTTGGGTCAGGCGAAACATGAACCTACCACCAAGGTTTCGACTATGTACACGTACGGGACGGCATATGTACTTACCTGTGAACCTAACTAATGAGTTATATGATTACGGTACATGTTTCCACGCTTATGAATATACTGTGAACGTGTGGTCACGGTTGAAACAGAACAGCAGGACAGAACCAGTGGCTCTGAATATATTTTAACCCCATGTATCATGCGAAGTGAGAGCTTATCACCCATCCCCTCCAAGCAGCTGCAGTCATGATGATGGTAAATGCACCAGCGACAATCGTCACTCTCATACTTTGCGCACTGGTCAATGAGTCACAATGTGTCGGTAAACTTGAATCCGTCAGACTTGAAGGCCAGTGATGTCTAAAGTCTAATAATTATATTTTGGGTCATTTCATGCCACGCACAACCCTTTGCGCTTGTTGTTCAGAAGCGCGCTCATTCTGTGAAGGGCTAAACGCATCAGCGTCCATTTTTCTCGCAAAGATGGCCGCCAACCGATGCATGGTCAAGCCGAACCTACTTGCACGTGAGTTACACCCAGGGCTAATTCATATGTGGTCAACTGAGATCGTCAACTAAAGTCGTCAAATCAAAGTAGCACTGAGTGAAAAATGGCTTTCGGCGTTAGTTGCCGACTGTAGTTGACAATCTGATATGATAACATAGCCACGATCTGTGGAACAGCTATACATTTCCTTGTGTAGTAATATTCGCCCACTTATACAGCATGTTCGCTGCATGGTAATAGTTGAGATCACAATGATCCTTGGTCAAAACAGCCACGCGACCAAGGGGCAGGACTGACTGGATCCGATCCTATCACCAATACTCAATCAGTCTGTTGCGTTGCAGCGGCGTGGGAGAACGCAGTGTGCAGCGCCATTCCGGGTTTGCGCACGCCACGTCTGGCCTGGCCTTACAGTCGACCAACGACTGCCGTCATCAATGGGCCCATGTCAACAACGCATGTGGGACCGGTGAGTGGCGCTTGGCGCTTCGGTCGTTCATCCAAAGCATCATGGTTTGAATCGATGACAAGATTTTTTTAAATTACATCGATCGATTGATTGATTGGATATGTATAGGTGATCAAAACAAAAATCGCAAGCCAGACCCTAGAAATTAGTAGGAAATGGATTAAGGTTTTGGCAGCATAATGCTCACTATAATGCAATAAGATAGCACTCACGATCTCATGGCAGTCTATCGAACTCAGTCAGCTTTTTCTGTGCTACAGCATTATGCGAAAAAACGACAAGCTAAATTAAAATTGACTGATTAATCTGACTGACGTGATGTAAGAATTAGTGCTACAACAACAACAGCGCTTTGTAGTGGCCCCGTTCGTGGCTGGCGTTGTATCAAGCAGACGAACTGGACGAACCGGCCGGTCATTGGGCATTGAAACATCACGATGGCACGCCGTTGTACATTCCGAACGAAGCAATTAATTGGGCGTGGTGGTCGCTTCCAGAACCAGGTGCAGCCATGTTGACTGACAACCTAAAGGGCTTGGTGTGCTTCGATTGGGCGTTGACGGCAATTGAAAACAAATGCGCACTGTTTGTGATGACTCTCAGCCCTTGCTGTGCACTATGCATAGCTGTGACAGGCCTCTATTTATGAGTTTACACGCAATAAGATCGGCTGGTGGGGCTTTTTTGAGGCAAATTTGCCAGAGGTGTCCGCACTGACCAGCCCTGGCGCCTCGGTCTGTCTGCGAAAGCAGGGCGAAACAGATCAACATTACTGCGCTCAGAACCAATGCATACATGGAAAAATATTTCGTACATATACATAATAATGCGAAAATTTTTTCGCAAATATATTTCTTCAGACGACACCTGGGACGGAGTTGGCACAGTGAACGCCCCGACATGCGAACGCGTCGAGTTTTTCCCCAACCCAGCACAACCGGAACAACATTCGTTCGTTGACATTGGCAACGGTGCAATGGGACCGTGTTGTGAATTCGACTTCATTTGCGAATACGGTAACACAGTTGACATCTGGCTTTTGAAACATTCAGCTGCGGTGAACTTTCGCTGCTCGTTCGAGCCAAGTTCGGGCCTGTCAAAAAGTATACCGTTGTTTATTTTTTGTGAAAAAATATTTTATCCAAAAAAAACCGTTATTTCAAACATTTTTTCGGTACTTCAGAACATAATTTCGAAAAATATGGCACTCTCAGTGCAAAATACATATGCTCAAAGTAACAAACTGATTCTTGAAGAGTGTTCAAGTAGGCGAAAACACATTTTTCGCGCTTTTCTGGCCGGTTAATTTTTTGTGCTCGACCCAATTTTTCATTACAATAAAAAACTCACCAGTTTTGCATCGCAAGTTTTTGTTCAAAATTAAAATAATATGTAAGAGTTTCGGACATATTCTAATGTAGTCTATGCATCATCCTGTAATTGATTTGTTTAGAGCTGCTTGTCATTACAGAATTCGAAACGTCCCTCCCCACGGTGTTCGAGTTGATAGGCGAAGACATTGGTCTGAACGCAGTGTTGGTCATTGAGCAGTTCAGCATCGGTGGTGTGATGGCGTGTGCTGGTTGGTGGGTCGGTCAGGCCACGCAACTTTTTTGATTGGGTTAATGTTTCCGGGTCTCACGGAACGCGTTCCGATTATTCGAACGGCTTCGCAGGTGGGGAAGTGATCTTGTCTTTCGTGCAACTGAACTTCAGCACGTTGTTCGTCAGCGTACATCTGTGGATCGTTCAGCTTCAACCAAGCCAACAAGCAATGTCAACTGCACTGGATCAGCAGTCATCACAGGAACTTCAATCAATACAAGATCACCGTGCCGAGTGCCGTCTTCTACGATGTCGTCTGAATAAAAGCATCGATCGTAACTGAATTGCGGTGCAGTTTTTTCAAAAAAATTCTTGATGTGATATTCAAATGTTCTTCAAAATTGTTATTGCAAAACCGGTTTGTCGAGTCTATTCGTCATTTTTGTTTTTTTCATGTTTTTGTGCATTTTTAGATTGTGTGTTCAACTATTGTGTGGTTCACGCGTTTTCTCATTATTTTGGAACAATACACCATTTTCAGTCTGACCACAGTGATTATCACACTGTCACCTCGATAATGCAAGTCCTTTATCGCACGCCGCTGTCAATGTTTCGCATTCGTGATTATCGAGTTTCGGTTCAATGTGCCTATACTCCATCGGGGCAGATATGGGAATATGACAGAAAACGAAACGGTGCACCCACTGATGATCGCATAAAATGTGACAAGAGATGTGTTGGTTTGAAGCAGTCTTACGTTCGGAATCAGGTTTCATATCAAGCAGACCACTCTCTCGTTGTGTTTGTGTCCGTTTGTTGTTATGCGCACAAGTGCAGCTCCGATTGGGGGCCATCTACTTTTCAAGCCGTTCGATACGATTCGTCCCAATGGATCACAAACTGGTTTCGGGCTAATTCTGTACGGTAGTCTACGCACCTGCGCATATTTTGTGCTGGCACAGCTGGATAACAAGAACAACCATACACGTTGCTTGCGTGTAACCCAGTGGGGGCGGGGCAGGAAGAAACGAACACAAGTTTGCAAAAAAAACACACTTTTATAGAAAGAGAGTGCGTTGACGAGAGATATATCTGCTGCGTTAGCACGAAATATGCGTAGACTACATTAGAATACGCCGGTCTAGGATTCGAACTGATTCTTGAGCACCGTAATCATTTCTTCCAATTTCGCTTCGAGAGCCTTCTTCTCCTCGCCCATCGCCACCAGCTTCGTCTGCAACTCTGCATTGCCAGTGCGCATCTGGTGCAACTCGTTCACTCGATGTTTCAATTGCTGTTGAGCGGTCGTGAGTTCGGCTGTTATGGCAGCCATGTCAAGCGCGAATTGCTGCAAAATCAAACTAGCTAGCCGATGTTTCATGGTCATACTTTTTAGCATGCAGGTATGTATGTGTGTTACAATATTGTGCATAAACGTGTTTCCACAGACGGTGCACCAGGCCCTCGTCAGCGCATCAGAGCCTACAACTCAGTATACACAACGCGAACAGGAAAGAACACCAATGTCGACAGAAGTTCCGAACGTTCAGTGTTTGGGCCGTGTCTCCCAAAGAACGAGCACCACTCGAAGTCATTGTGTTCAAAATTAATCTGGCCGGCAGCATGATTTGTGCAAGCCCGGTGTGCGACGGTTGTAGATTTTTGCAAGCTACAGTACACACATGCTCTCACACTTTGGCTAACGCCCAAGCGCACTTTTAGGTTTGGCTGAGCTAAGAAATTTAAACTCTATACTATAAAGAAAATGACCTTCAACTGCAGATGTTGATGATTGTGTTTCTGTGCCGCATCACCCAAATGTTGTTCGTACTGATCACGCAGTTCCGTGAGCGCTGTACGGCAGTGATTTATGGCTGATTGGTGATCGGAAAGCGATATCAGGTCATCACGCGAAGATTCTAGAAAAGTTGAATGAAAACGGTAGCTTTTCGACTGACTATTGTGTCTCAAGAAACTACTATACTACACTGTGTCTTGCGTATTATGTGGTTTTCCCCTTGAAGCCCATATGTAGTACGTTCGTGTGTAGAAGATACCGGAAATAGTTCTGCTCAAGAGCAAAAATCGACATGTTTTTACTCATAAACGTAGACCACAACAATCTATTCGTGTGAAACATCATTATCAAATGAAATCACCGAATGCAACCTTGTTCCAAAAATTCGCACTGCGATTTGAGCTCGTCGTGCTCAAGTCTGAGTTTGTGCCAGTTCTTCTGCATGGTGTCGCGTTGCAGCGTGACCCCTTCGAGACGAAACGTCAACTCCTCAACTGTCCTCAACTGCTCCTCCTTCGTCTTCCGCAACGCTTGTTGCAACGAAGTGAGCTGTTCGGTCAGGTAGTCGTTCTCTTGCGTCACCTGCAAGGAATAGGAGTGTGTCATTATGGGTTGACTGGGACGAAACACACCGACGATGACCTGGGACACCAGATGTGCGGTTGTGTGCACGGCATAACTTTATTTCGTCACAGCATTGATTGCGTGCGGTGTTCATGATTTTCCACTGGAGAAAGAGGTAAGAAACTCAACCCAACCATTTCGATTAGTTTCTGTGTTTCTTCAAATGACGGTGCATTCATGGGCCAGGTGTGGTTGTGCTGTGAGCTGGATGCTTCGTAGGCTTGACTTCGTTCCTGAAACAAACCTTGTAGATTTACAATTGATGGACAGACAAGCTGATACTGTTGCGAAACAGTGAGTAAAAGGTTTGGACGTTTCTTTTCTATGATAAACTCACTTTCAACTCCACATTTTCGTTCAACAATCGTTGAGTGAGTTGTTTCAATTGATTGTTCTCGGCTGCGAGTCTGTCCATTCGCTGATGGTCGCGCAACGACACCGCACTCGTGCTCGTTGGCAACATCGAACCACCGCCACGATCTTGTTCGGCTGGCGGCTGCGAGAAAATGAAACGACGGGACAGTGCCATCCTATATATCGGCCTTGCCGATAGACCTAAGCCATGAGATAAGCATGAGGATAAGCCACTTATCTTGGCGCGAGATTACACGAGAATACCCATCTTCGCCTGTGTGGATGATAGAATAAAACCAAGAACCTGATCCGACGGTTCAATACTGCTGCCACTTCTGTAACGTTGACGCGCCGACGTGATGAATTTCTTCATGAGGAGGATTTCGATGTTTTATTAGCTTTTTCAGGTCCCGCTGTCTCTAATATTTGATTACTTTGTTTCCCAATTTCAAAAAGTCACCATCGAACACAACTGGGCCGCGAAAACTGCGCGTGGTTACCATGACAACATGACAGCTCTGGTGCGCCTTCAAGCGATGTGAGTTAGGTCATTTATGCTTGGCAGCATTCTGCCTCTGGTCCATCTCACACATGCTGTCGGTGGTGAACGGGTGCCCAAGCTTGCAATGTGATTTTGTCCGTTTCTGTTTGCGCAGACGGACGGTGCACCGGGTCATGGTCAATTCGTATGGACCAACATCGCTACGTGACCCCAACGAGCAAACAAGGTATACCTGGTATTACAAGGACTTGCATTTGCATACGTTCAGCAAATCCGCCCATAAATATAATAAGTGACTGTGCAAACATTAACGGAGGTCAAACGTCAACCCTGAGCCACAAATCCTTGTATTTCCAAATCAGCCACGGACTTCCATTTGTTTGGCTACATATACCAAAATGCGGATTACGATCTTAAGCGAGAGCAAGAAAAGCATCGACATGTGCACAAATGAATTCCGAAGCTGAACCACATGATCAAATAAATAAGAAGTCGGTGTCACCAAAATAGTGCTGCCCCCCAAAGAAAGCTAGATGACATTCAAGCATTATTAACCACCCAGATTGAGCCCAGATCTCCAGTTTGCACGCTTTGTCGTGGTTCGCACTTTTTTCAGCTTCAGGGTTTGTTCATGTTCAGGCTCCCTGCTTTCTTTGACAACCAGAGACTTTGTACATGTAATTCACATGAACCTTGCACAATTCATAGGCCGCATCTAGTTTTTATTTCTTTTTCAACCAATCTTCGGGAGTTTTAGTGTGACCCATGACATCGTCATATAAACGACATTTAACGTCACAATCATGGCCAGCACGTATATGTACCAGTCAGCATCAATGGGCATGGTCGGCAGGCTATTAATAAAAAATTCTCCGTTGCGATGATCCATGACCCACACACATTGCGAGCGACCATTTTGTTTGTGAATAAAAATGTTTTTGCAGACACACCCGGCGACCAAGCATAACTCCGTCGACTGTCACTGCATGTTTATTTGTGGGCATGGTTTTGGCGCAGCAGAACGGCAAGTGCGCATACGCTATTGTTCTGCGTACTTTTGCACTGGCATGGGTGAACTTGTGATAATTTACTTTGTTTGTTTTTCTCGGGCTGATACTATTGTTGTCAATGCAACTGCCTGTGTTTCATGCAAGCGCAGCTGGCTGGGTGTCTGCAGTGAAACACACGTGGGATGAGTGTCAACTATTGAGCGACGACTGGTATGGTAGCAGCTCTAGATGAGTACTGCAGAATACGGTCGCTGTACAGTTTAGATTCAGAATCGTTGTCACCCGGATTCTCGATGCTCCCCAGAAAAAAGCCCAAGCTTAACTTAGGCATATAGACCTAAGCCTAAGCCTACCCAAGAGTAGGCCTTTGCCCGTTAGCCAGAGAAATAGGGGTTTTCTGAACATAGTCTGCAGGGCGTCAGTTACGGCATCATCCGGGGAACATCGACACCCGGAAAGACAACTGGAATCCGTCGCTACAACTGTTCGACAGGTACGTTGACAACATTAGTATAATTACAAGCCGTTTTGGGCAACATTTTCGATTTTTCTGCAATGAGGGTGGCATTTCTTGTAGAAACACTTCACGGTGTTTTTCTCGGTTTATGCGTTGCCTGTACAAACGTAAGGCCTTGGACACCGTCGCTTTGTCACACGTGAGCTTCTCCGTCATATGCGGAGTGTGTATGTGTGAATGTTTCTTTCTTATCAGTTAGGCTTACTTTGTATGATAGACGTCCCAGACCGTCGCATGTTTCTCGAGCGTCCTTGGAACTTATTCCTTATTCCTTAATCCTTAGTTCCACTTGTCACATGTGCAGCTCATGATTTCAACAGCAAGTACGGAGCTGTGTGTGATGTTTGTCTCCATTTGACTGTGGAATGTGTCAAATGTTTGAATGTTTGACCACACTAACGATGATCACATGGCTGCCACTGCAAATGTGGAACATTCGCGCACGCCAGACTTACGTTGGCTCATAGGAATGTCGTCAAGTCAAGTCGTCGCATCTAGTCGTCAAATCACATGTGTTATTTTCGCGCTCATTTGGGGCTCATGTATTATTGCTTGTTTGACGACTTGATTTGACTACAAAACAAATGACCCAACTGCGCTGATCACCAAGGCAAGGACCACCCATCTGTGCACATCCATGCATACAAAATGTGGTAGACGAGGCAACGTGACTAAATATGGCATCATTTTGTTGCTCAGTTGGAATATCGAGTTAAGACGGAGACAGTGAACGTACTGGTGTATATATAACCCCACTGAACGCCTGAGGAACCTGAGTAATTGCGTATATGCAGTTGTCGGCTACTCTGGCTTTCGTGGGAAAATTATCAGAACTAAACGTTGAATCGTCTAGTTTACGCCGAACTTCATCTCAAAATAATTTCGTGCTTTGTAGCGCATGTCAGTCACAATAATAATATTTTCAATGACATACATAAACCCGGCGCGAGCTTGGGAGCACCATAGATTGCTCAACCGTAATGCAGAAAATATCAATTTGTCGTGGTTTTTATGCCAGGGTTCGTTGATTGTATTCTCCACGTATTTTGACCTAGAAAATGTATATTATTTATTTCTTAAGCGACTGCTCTTCGTTTGGCGTTGGTTCCCTGTACACGCATCTTGATTTCCCTGATCAAACAGGGTGGTCGTCCACTTGCCACTTGATTGCATTTAGCGCCCGACCCGGTTGAAAACCGGCTAGTTTTTTTTCTAAATTTGCATGCGAGCCGACCGATGTGTCTGCAAGTGCGACAATCTTGTGGGTCCAAGAACTTCCCACTTCTCTAACGGACCAATCAACAATTTTTGTCGGGGTAAATTCAATTGAACCGTCGCCTTGCGGGAATAACAATTTGCTCGTGTATCAATTTGTGGGCTGCCTACATACCTATACGCGTACATGTACACGTATATAGTACATACACCTCTCAATCCTTGCATCGTCAGAAGAACGATAAGCCGCCAGTTCGAAAACTTGGAACATCAACTAATTATAGTCCATTTATCATCCGTATGTTTCGCAACGCTTTGTATGCAGCAGCACTTCCAACAAAAACGTGTGTTCCCGGTTCCCATCCCAAACAAGCCGGCCATAATTTAGCCAGAAAGTTTCAAACTCGCCGCGAGCGTTCGGTTGGGGTGCTTGAGCGGCGATTGAACGCCTGCTGTGCGCTCGGTGGCTTACGGTACACTGTTGCTACACGCCGTTCGAAATGTAACTTTCTTCAAAAAGATGCTTATCGCCGATGCTGCCCGCTCTTACCGACCGAAATGAGCGCAATTTGCGGTGCCCCGCAACGCATTATCGCCTTGGTGAGCATGTTTGGCCAAAATGTGGTTACGGCCGTTCGCGTTTTCGAGTTGTTGGGAAAATGTGAAAAGAACCGAAAATCTACGTGCCCGGCAAACTTCTGAGATCCAGCAAACAGTAAGCCGAAGAATAAAGTCGTGTAACTGCCATTAACCAAACTGTTCGGTTTTAGTGGGTGTTTATGCAAAAGTTCGAAAGTTGGACAGCCGGTTCCAGCTAACGACCCGCTGTAAATTGCGAACCCGGCCGCAACACTTTTATCTGCACCATGTCGCTTTTCATTCCAGGTAGCTTGCAAACCCTCACGGTGTTGAAGAACATATTCTACCGATTACATGTATACTGTAGTGTACCGTATGTGAATGTTTGGCATGTTAATGCTCTGAACCACCATCTTCGAACAAGAGTCCCACAGTGCTTTGTTTCACCCCTCTCGGTATCATTCGTTTGTGCGACCACGACAGTTGTGCATGAAAATGGCGGTTTCTCGATATTCCATAAATCTGGATGGCGAAATTTTAAACCGCAAAATGTAGACTTCAACCTTGCGCGAGATTCCTTCTTTTTTCGTCATTTCAACCGGTCTCACAGCAATTCCGAGTTTGCTGAAAGTCATCTTCAATTCTGAAATAAAATCTGTATGTCGTAAACGAGCTTTAGGCGCTGCAGAATAAAAATGAAACTAAACGCTCAATTACGGAACAGCTTTTTGGCCCGACTTGAAGACCACACGCGGCATCACTGTTTGAGGAGGAACAATTTGCCACCAGTATTGCGCCCATGTGACTCTTGGGATGTGATCTTTGCTGGAAACTGCTTCTGCGTTTTATATATATTTCCGAGTCGTCGAATGAGAAAGTTGCTTCTATCTAGGCAATCGTTCTCTGTCTCAACCTTTATAAACCGGCGCGATATCATCGGCTCTTGCACCATTTTTATTTGCACAACCACAAACAAGAACCATTAATCATTCATCATTTACTTGGGCAAGAAACTCTCTAATTTTTTCCGGAGTCATTGGGGGCACTATATCGGATTGTCAGAATAAAACTTTGCTCCAAAATGAACTATTCTGTCGGCAGCACACACAGCCAGTTTCTGCGCTTGAATAATTCCGAAAAGCCGCAAGGCGCACGTGGGTGCTTTATTATAATTTCTAAAAAAACCATGCGAACGCAGTGTCGCAGCAGTGCCAGTTTAGCCAAGAGGCATAGTTTTGAATGATTTGTTACGTTCTGTTTCATAGTTCCATATTGTATGTATAGTTCCTGGGACACGAATTCCACGTGTATCCTTGATTTTCACATTTTTCTGAAGTGGCCCTAATAATAATGCAAAGCGTTTCATTGGATACCACAAAAAAGCCAAGCGGCGCGAAGACGCAAAATGTTACTCTCTTCATGGTTTATACTTTGTCTCGCTGTTCAATTTTTCTGTGCAATTCCATGTATACTTCGATGTTTCTTTCCGAATTTTTTTGCATATTTTATTTATGTTTTATGAGAGCATTTTTGTGTTTCAAAATTTTTTGAGATACAGAAGCGTTGCGTTCCAGCAAACATGGTTGAGTTTTTTGCTCTGTAAAATTTATGAAGAACATTTTTTAACCGCAAGCGTGCAGGAGCACTAGGTAATACAAACGTTGTCGTGTTTCCGAAGATTGTAGCCACCGCGAATTTGGTGTCCGAAGTCCATCCTTGTATGTTGGAACCGTTGGCGGTTACAACCAGCAGCGACACTAGCTTTCAGAATCACTTTTTTCGCGGTCACAACTTCCTGGTGAGTTATTTCATCAAATTGAATATTGTTGCAAATTAGATTTTGCGTCAATGTGATTGATATCGGTGCACGGATGGCCCAAAGCCTGTTACATTCTCAGTCTTTTGGGTTGGGATTATTGGGCCCAATGTCTTCATTTTCGGCAACAAAACTGCTTCTGATTGCATCCAAGGTACATAGCATTGTGTCGCAAAAGCACAATAAAATATCGCGTGCACATTTGTTCAAGCCAGCCCATATGACGGACTGGAAAATTACTCTGTTCTTTTATCACGAGTGCGTTGGTGTTTAAATCAGAACAATCTAGATGGATCCAGTCATAAATACTGAATAAGTGCACACTTTTCAGTGGTTGGTTTCTTTATCTGCAGCCCCAACCGTTTGCATGGGTTATGCTTCTGTAACTTGATATTCACCATAACCTCCGCTCCAATCAGTCGAAGAACGATTGGACCTAAAGCAGAAAAACATACATCTAGTAATATATGTAAACTGGAAGATATGACCACTGTACTGTAGATAATGCATATATTTGTGTAGTTAACGGTTCTGCACTCATATGCTACCCAAAGCTGTCATGCTGCACGAGCAGGGCATGAGAGAATGGGTCTCCTTTCAGCATTTACCGGCAGCGAACGGAAAAAACGAGCACGCCCGCCGGCGCTTTTTATACTTTTCCGTAAATGTGTGGCGTTGACGTTGGTCTGTTTTCTGTTTTGTAAATGTCTGATTAAGCTCATCATGGTTCGAGCAAAGCCTCCAGGCATGCCCACCGAAGTGACGTTCAATGAGGAACGGGTACACCTAAACAGGTACACGAACTGTATGTGAAGTACAGTGTCCCTACAAGATGCAGTTCCCTGTCGTTTGAACACATTACCGTATGTACTGTATATGTATGTACGTGCTGCACGTGATTTGAAACCGAAAGTTCTCAGAACTTGCGGTTCCGGGACTAAACAGTGTTAAAATAACAGACTCTACGCGTCTGCTCATTTTTGCAGCAGCCACTTGGCACTGAAAGTGTCGGTCCACAAGATGCACAAATTGTCGGGATTCTATGCCCAATGTAACATTATGTAAGTACGGGACCACACAGCGAGCATCGTGGGTGTCCTTCTGCATCGCACTCCCGCGAAAAGAATTCAAGTGTTCAAGATACAGTATATTTGCTCGCACGTTTCATTTTTTGCGCACCGATTTCTGCGCGGCAAGCGACACTAAAATAGAAACATTTAGTTTCATCGGATCACAATGCGTTCAAATGACGGGATAGGCTTGTCACACAGTGCATAATTGACCACGAGTTGCTCTCATATCATATCTGAAGAAAAATGTCTGTCAAGATTCAATTATTGAACGTGAAACATTATTTTCACCCAGTGCACATGTCACACGTTCTGTTTTCACGACTTTCCAATGCCCCAGGTAGACTTATTGGAAACGAAGCCCTACCTTGCCTGTGTCGAAAGGGTTGCTTTGCGTGCACCTCCACGCTCTACCTATTGACGCTTGTGGCAAGCGGTGACAGAAGTCATATTGTTTTGGTTTCAAACACCGTTTTCCTAAATCAGTGTAATGCTTCAATTGCGCCCTTGCGCAGACGCTTTGAACTTGATACTCCGCAAACAACCAAGCGCATTTGGCCTCTGCGAAATTATGGCTCTGATTTGGCCAAATAAAGCCTTTTTATTAAGCCATAGCAGCCCAAACCACATTTAGCGGCGATGAGGTTAGTTTTTTAAAGCCACCACCGGGCATTTTGTTTTTTTTCACCATTTGGTTTGCTTTTTTCACAGACGCCCGGTCACGTGTAAATATTGACGCTTGCCATAAAACGAAATTTAATCTTTGGTCAATATGACTGCTCGCGCATGTGATTCTAGGTATACATAATGTACCATCTGTATTATTAGCCCCTGGTATTAGCATTCGGCGTTTTACTTCTGCTTCTGTTCCTCTTTTTTTTTTTTACCACGAGTTCCTTTCGGGTTTAGTCCTGTGCTTTTCTAATCTTCAGCAAAATTACCCTTTACACTGATTTCGTATTCGCCCACCCATGTGTGAGACTAACTGCAGTGTTTCTATCAGTCTTTAAAAAGAAAAACTTTCACATAAAAGTGTCCGACCATGCCACAAGCCTTCGGGTAAACATCCGTGATGAAAATGGAGCTGCTTTGCTTTGATGTCCGTTCGTCTGGAAAGGTGAGCGACACCAACTTTGTAACTGTTGGGCAGGGCAGAGTGTTCCCATGCCCGCAGACATACATAAAACAGCTTTACGGATTATCATCGGACGTGTCATGCCTTTTACTGACACGTTTGGCTTTTCACCCATCAAAATGCTTCGCTACGCTACATTCTAGCCGTCGTTATCACGTATACAGGTTGTATACGGGGTGCATTATTGGCTGATGTTTCGCTTCACACCTTTGACAGTCTGCTGAGACCAATTCGGAGCAAGACCGAATTGAAGTGATCGCAGATAATTTTCAACCGCTCGATAAGCTCTGCGATGTTCAAACCTGAACAGTATTGTTTGCGCAGGATCCTGGCTTTTTGTACCGGAAAGCAAGAGATTCTAACTTAAAAGAAATTAGTAAACCAAACAAAAATCGTTGATTCGCATGCGTGTTTGACATAAACATGCATGACCCTCTGTGCCTTCATGCATTACCTATCGTGCTTGGCTTATAATGGAGCATATTTTTGGCGAGCTCGGCCCATGTGCCCTTGCGTTTATTTTGTGTTTCTTTTTCGAATTTCCGAAGTATTCGCTCAAAAGTTGATCTCGGCCCAATCTTGACGGATCTTATCTAAGCCTTAATCTCAATAGCATTGAAATGATAGAGTGTTTTATGGTCAATACATATGTACGTATAGTTATGCACAGAAGCAGATGTATGACCAACGTTCAGCAATGTCAAATGCCATGATGAATAGAAATGGTCATTATTCGTGCTTAGTGAAATGACCATTGAAGTCACATGATGTGTCGCGACGAAAGAAAGGTACAAAAATGTCGCAACATGATGATGGTAGAGCAGGAAGTGCATATAGATTATACGCATATTATACTGTACATTTGGAAATGAAAATGGCCTTTTTTGTATTTTTGTCATGTTACAAATATATCTTGATTGTCGCTACCTAAGGAAGGTCGCAATCATAGTTACCGTCTCACTAAGTTAATTAGGCCCTCAGCTCTGATTCTCCAAAAGGAAACCGCCCGTTCAAATAACATGTTATTCTCGTTGGTTTGAGCCACATAAAAGCTGAAGTGTTTCTGGTTTAGTTGCCACATTCCTCGCAATTTTGTCAGACTTCTGTACCCACCAACCACATCCATTGTACAGCTTACCACAAGCAGTGTTCGAACGGGATCCCGATCCCGATCCCGATCCCGGGATCCCGGGCCCTTTTTCTGATCCCGATCCCGATCCCGATCCCGGCATTTTGAAAAAGACAATCCCGATCCCGATCCCGATCCCGCCCAAAAAAGTACCGGGATCGGGATTAAGTTTTGAGACCAAAAAGCAAAAAAATTATGCAATTATAATTCGCCAAGCTGTTGTAAGGGCGCGGCCATGCAAACGCGGGCGCGGGTCGCGTGTCAGAAAAATGCTCTATATGTCCAACAACCGCTCCGTGTTTGCATGCCGCACTTGCGGGTCGCGGTTTGCGGGTCACGTGAACATTTGTTTGGCTGCAACACACAAAAATTAACCAATCCGCGTCCAGCCAACGTCGCAGACGAGGAAATGTTGTCATGGTGGGCAACAAATGAGACAAAGTTTCCGCGACCAGCACGTCTAGCTTCCAGATATTTAAGCGCTCCGCTTACGAGCGAGCGTGCCTTATGAACAGCTCTTTTCCAGTGCAGCTGATTTGTTTGATGGCAAAAGATACTGCTTGAAACCAGAAAATGGTGAAATGCCTGTCTTTGTTGTCAAAGACTTTGCCATTGATCGACTACAATTATGATCTTTGAACTTATCCGTCTTCAGCTATTCTCGATTTTCAATCGGCTTTAATCACTATTCCGGGTGTTTATCCATGTGTGATAAACATGTTTCATGGTTGTCTGTGACATTAACGTGCATCTTATGCACAAAATGATACAAACTATTGCCTTTGGACTATCTGGTCAATCCCGATCCCGATCCCGGGATCCCGGGTTTTCAAAACCGGGATCCCGATCCCGATCCCGATCCCGACACTTTCTGGATCCCAATCCCGATCCCGATCCCGGGATTAAAAATGAATCCCGTTCGAACACTGACCACAAGCGTTGTTAACTAATGACGGAGGTGTCCCTAGTAACAGGAGGAATTCCTGACTCTTCAACATGATTGACAGCATGACAGATTCAGGCCCCGGCATTTTTCACCCAATCTCCCACAACAGCGCGCTCTGTGTCAGTCAGGAATTATTTGTCGAAATTCGCTTTCCAGTGCTTCGAATACGTGTTCATTACAGGCTTAAAGAGCTGCAGATCTTGCTTCACAATGGGAACTATAGATTTATGCGACCAATTACAAGCATATGCGCGCGCATGCGCTATAGCGCGTGGTTTTGTGAGCCAAAGGAGGTTCAGCGGATTGGTGTTTGAAACATGAATTCATTGCACCATTATCATTTTATATCATTATTCAAAATTCAATTATTATGTGGTAGTGTTTAATGTGCCTCGTGTCTGCTTCCTTTGCCAAGATTGGGCAGCCGCGTCTGTTGAAAGTGTCACTACATACTGGCTGCAGCGATCACAGGACCGATGCCTTGTTTGTTTTCCATCTTTCTGGCGGCAAAGCTGTTTGACGCGCTCGGTGAAGTTATACTCGTTCGTCGCGAACACAACGAACACGACGAACAAATTTGTATTGCCTTTGCAGCGAGCTGTGGGCAGTTATTGAAGCACTCGTTTTGTGCATTTCTTTACTGCGCCCTGCATCAACACTTTGATACTCGATTTGGTTCATCCTGCTCAATTGGCTCAAAAATAGAATTTGTTCGTCGTGTTCCTTGTGTTCGCGACGAACGAGTATAACTTCACCCGCGCGCTGCGTTGGGAGTGACGGTATGAAAAAGTTGCAAACCGTGCACGTCACACACAAATCTTCCAACGCTGTGTTCTTGTCGTTGTCGGTGCGTTCTTTGCGCTGTCCACCACGCACTTTGTTCGTGTCAGTTCGCCCATCGACTTCAATTTGTTATGGTCCTGCAAGCTGTGGTCTTCCACGTTTCTGACGCTTAAAAATTGTGTTCAACATTATTGTTTTTCAATTGGTGTTCTTTATTTGTTTGCGAATGTGAATGCGTTTTAGCCAGCCAGCAGCTGTTTTCAGCGGTTGTCAACAAAGAGCAACCAGATCTGATGTCTATGTATGTACCTTTGGACAGAATTACCATTACTCCAAAACAACCTGCTGTATCCGTATCTCCATGTACGGAAACGGACACACACAAACAACAGTCTACATGGTCCAGGCATAGACGACGGGACGGACGCGCTCACTTTTCGGCTAACTCAACAGGATGAGAAAACAGAGCGCTTATTCGTTTAACAGGCCTAACTTTAGTTTTGGACAGAATAAAGATGATTATCATGATCATCATCATAAAAAACAAGGGCTGCCATCTGGGAGGTCTAATCGGCTAAGACGCTCATTTACAGCCTGGCACGCGATCTGGCGATTATGCTGGGCTGCTTGCCCTGCACCTACAGTTTGATGGGTCCAAAAAGCAGTTTGAGCATTTCTGTTCCTGTTTAGTTCAGCTTGTTCAGTGGAGTCACCGCGCCGGCTTATGGTCTGCACGGGGTCGTCTCTGATTCGGGACTGTTAGAAAAATCACACATGGGCTCCTTTATGTGTATGCACGTTAGGTAAGGATCAATGCATCATCAATGCATATTTTGGCAGCGCAACCAAAAAGACACTTATCAGTTTTCCAACGTTATCCTGTGAGCTCATTATTACCTTCAATGCCCTAACAATTCAGATCGTCTTACGATAGACGTTGAATAAAAACGTGCCTGTCACAACATTTCGGCCAATGCCTACCGCACGGAGAACACTTCATGTCACTTTCCACATGAATGATAAATTCACAATAAGCTGAGATTTGTCTGGATTTTCTTGCTCAAAACTGGCCACCCCCGTTGATAATCGTCTGAGAAACAACCGCTTCACTCAAGGGCCATCTGACTGTGCGCAACAACAAGCAAGACTCTAACGCTTTATGAACCGCTGGTGGCTCTATAAACTGTCATTGAATAACGACCATCTTTCCAACTTTTGTGACTTTCAGCGGTCACCGTGCCATTGCAGTTGCGATTGCATCAATGGGTTTGCGAATACGACGCATTTCCAATGCACACACTTTCGTCCGCAATTCGACTATGCGGGTTTCCATCTCAGCTGCATGGGGTCTCACGCGTGTCCCCGCGATGCACTGGCTGTTCCATCTGTGAGGTCCGTCTCTTTATCCGACTTTCAAGGGTTTCGGGGTGGCGCGCACTTACATTAGAATAATTACGCGAAACGCGGCCATCCAATATGTAAACGTTTCCGTGCCATAGCTTGTCGACAAGTGTCAGACGCAGCAAGACCAAGCGTTGGATTTTCTTGCAGATTTCTGTTCAGGAGCCATGACGTTCAGTTGTCAAATGTTGCCCAGGTCCCAACGTTCTGTAGAAACTCCTATTATTTTACCAGAGCTTTCATTTCACGACCTGGCGCTTGCGGACTGTGAGTTGTTGAGCTGTTAAGGGTCGCAAGTGGAAAACTTGTGTAAATGTAAGCTAAGAGCTTGAATCATACGCGAATGTCAATTAGATAATGTTCGCGCTCACCGGGGTTTCTGCTAACTTGTTTCGTCTCGTTGGTTCGTGAGCAAACGACACATCATGGTCGACCTACTGCATAGTGCTGCAGTTTGTACGTATTCTGTTCGCGACGAACACTTTTTGCTTCAATTAGATTGCTCACACAAGAATGAACACGCACACAGACTGCAGCTGCATGCAAATTCTGTGTTCCGTCTGACGATTTATCCTGGATTTGATGTTGGCGATCAAATAGCGAATAGCTGTGCCTGTGCGTCAAGGACTATGTTGACGTTAAAGGTTTAGGTTAAGGCTAAGGCATGTACATAGTTCGGTGGACCGGGCCCTGTACAGGCTCTCTCCGAACTCCTTTTGTCTTTGCTGATGCAAGCCACGCGAAACGGTACACCAGGTCATCATCCGCACAGATACAGTAAATATGCTTGCCTTGCACATTGTAACATGTCTGATTGCAGAGATCAATACAACAATCGAATAAACGAACAATGACCCCGATAAAAGAAAATTTTAATTCGACCAACGACCGATCAATACATCGATAAATTACAACCGAGACGATGGGTGTCTACCAATACATCACATTTCCATTGTATTCCTGTTTGTTCTGCGTCGGTGTCGCCGGAAATATTTGGGTGATTCGAATGATTATTGAAATAAAAAGGTTCGATTATATGATTGACCGTTTTCCTTAAAGTTTCTCGCTTGAAAAATAGGACAAAACCTTCCCGCAGATCAAAAGTAGCCCTAGAGTGTGGCTGGAAACCCACAGAGCTGGCACAGCGACGGCTAAGGTAAGACAGGTCGAGTGTTGTTCAGCCCGGAGATTTAAAAAAAATAATGTTCTTTTTTGGCCATGCACATTGATTCTAATTTTGGATTGAATTGCACAACACATCGGTCGCGCAATGACCATATGAGAATCCACCTAAATCGTGATACGCAGGTGAAAATGGTTTGCAAAAATTGGTCACTTGTGATCTTGCAGCGAGATGGTCTTTACGATTCAGGAAACAATTCAGATAGATTCTCATGATTATAATCATTATGCGACCAATGATTATTATGGGGTTGTTTGGGTGGTGTCACGGGCAATTCAGCAAAGTCGAAGGTGAGAGTACCATACCAACATGTTGCACCCACATGCGTAGTCTATCAGCGCAAACATGACAATGTGTGAACAAGAAACTGCTCAAACGAGCCAAAATTGGCTGTGCCTTATTGCCCGATGAACAGTTTGCGCAACCTTTGTGAGTTTTGTAATGCGTGTGACAATTTTCTCACACAAATTTTTTGATTTGTTGTGCAAAAAATGATCAATTGACCACGCGTGTAAATTCTGCAAGTACCATGCGAACATAATTTCTTTCAAGAACTTTGTTGATGCTGCTTTCAGTCAAGTGACTCGCCGGCGACAAGATGAGGCGGCCAAAGCCATTTTGGTCTACATCCTGTCACTCTGTATTGTCGACACCCTCATCCTACTGTGCATACCATTCATTTTGACCGAGATGGTGTTCAAGTTCTGGCCCTTTGGTTAGTGTCCATAGGATGTGTTTGCTGATGGTCCCCACCCATCCCGTGCCGTCAAAGTACCTCCCGCATGTGTATGTACACCGTATGCATACACTTTATTGCAACTGTGGCGCGTGAAGACAGACTATTCAGTCTGGTGCTGAGACTGTACCATCATGTTTTTGGGAATAACCCTCCCTGTCCGTCTAACTGACGAGACCCAGGCAGCCGCGGAGCTGCAACCGCAACCCTACCAGGCGTCATATGTGCACTCGTGCCCTCAAGGTACAGTTCCGGGTGCAATTCTAGGCTGAAAGTTGAAGTCGCGTGCACGCGCGTGCGCGCGACTTCCTAGTGCTAAAACATAGGCAGCGCACGCGCAAAACTTCGCGTGCACGTGCGTGCACGCGAAGTTACTTCGACTTTTGCCTATACTTTACACTGTTTCGCACGCGCGTGCACGCGACTTCAACTTTCAGCCTAGAATTGCACCCGGTACTGTACCCATTCCATTAATGTCAGTGCAACACGGCACGCCAATTAAAATTGCATGAATCGTGGTGACTTGTGCCTCCTTCCCATGGAACAGGACACCCGCTTTGTGGTCAGAATAGTTCAGTTTTGAAACATCAAATGTTTTCTGTTGATCTGCAGGCAACCTGATGTGCAAGTTGTACATGACGTTGGAGTCGACCAACAAGTTCCTGTCGACGTTCATCCTGACGGCCGTGGCCATCGACCGGTTCCTCACCGTCTGCTACTCCAAACCGGCCAAGATGGATGCGCTCTCACTGAGGAGTCCGTTTGTGGTGCTGTCATTGTGCGTCACACTCGCGTTGGTGTGCTTGATACCTGTCCAGGTCGGTCAACCGCGCTTGTGAAACATTGGTTTTCTCTGATGCAGCTCTTGACACTGTATTTCCATGCCTATGTCTATAAGAGTTGATGCCTCGTAACAGGTCTATCGCCTGTGGCAGGTCTGTATGGCCTGGTATGGTAGCAGGTCTATCATTCACAACTTTGTTTTTAAGTTCTCCCATGAGATTGTAGTAAGTCAACCAAGGGCCTGGAATCCTTTTGGGAATGCGAATCTTCCTCCATCGCATTTTTGTTCCCAGATTTTGCTGTCACTCCATTTTGAGCGACCTTGGATTTGTATGCTGATAATACACGTTGCTATAGATTATAGAATTTCTAAAAGTCGCCATCGCACTTGTTTCTCTGTCAACTCACTTGTCAGTCATCACACAGTATAGTGGTCAAGTGCAAGCAAAGCAAGCTACTGCACATGCACTGTGCCGTTGAAGTGCAATGCTTGTGTCTGTGGTGTGGTTCAACGTGCGAACTGCTCTGTGATGATGGCCTAAATTCCCGAAAGCGCCACCGCCACCGGGGACGGTTGCGTAACAGTGTCTTTGATATATCTTACGCTCTCCACCTTGGTGCGTAAATTCCCTATTATTCCCAAAACATGCGTGCGTTAAAAAACGCTGGTGTTCGCGTGAGTATAGTCCAACCACGAACTCATGAGACGACTTTTTTTGAAGTTGACTTGAACGGATCCAATAATGTTCCGGTTCCACGTATTTCGGAAATAAAAGAAAGAGAAATGCATGTATTTTTTAAAAACACGCTCTGCACCTCGGTGCGTAAATTCTCTTTTGACTCCCAAAACATTTGTGTGTTGAACAAGCACGCAACCAATTGAGGTCATGAGGTCAGCCAGCTGGAACTTGTCATCATGTCCCTTGGCCCAATCTCTTTCTTTTGCTTGCGAAAACCCGTGTAACCGGCGCATTTTTGAATCTGGCCAAGCAAGCTTTAAAAAGAGTCGTCTCGTGAGCACGTGGCTGGACTATACGCAACAAATTGAGGTCAGCCAGCTGGAAATTGTCATCATATCGTGTTTGGGGGCGCAACCACCCCCGGTGGCGGTTGCGCTTTCGTGAATTTGGGCCGATACCCAGCGACCACCGATAGAAGACTCAGTCGCAGAATCAAAACAAATCAGTTGACGGACATGCCTATAAGTTTATAAACCATCTAATATTACAGATTACCGCTCGGGAGCACGACGTCCCGAGGAGCAAGAATTTGACGGTGAACGTCACCAAATGTTTCATCGACATGACCAAAGAGATGCGCAACGCGTTCATTTGCGAAGCGTTTACGGTCGGATACTGTATTCCAGCGATTGTGATTACTGTGTGCTACAGTAGACTGCTGTCATTCACAGGTGGGTTACTGTTGCTGCGAGACACACGAGAAAGATTTTGATCTGCGGCTGGTATGCAGTCCTTATGGTGACGTGATAGGGACCCACCATTTTCGGTTGCTGTAGCGAATATTCACCATTTCATAGAGTAGTAACTGGAAGACCTTAGGTAATGGCAGATTGGAGACCAAATTGCCGGTCATTATAAAGAGGTTTTGCTGCACAGAGGGTAAACTGTATCGTTATCCTCATCACTAGAAGGACGAAATATAAAGTTGTCAAGGGGCGGTTCAGTGCTAATAACAAGATTACACAGTTGTGTCTCTGACGTTTCAGTACAACATGACCGTCACAGTACAGTACGCAGTCGTGTGCCGCTGAAAAGGGTGACATTGTCGTCCCTGCTCGTTGTCATGTTCTATTACGCTGTCTGGACACCTTACTGGGTATTCAATGTGTCCTTCATTATCTTTGACAGGTTAGCCAATCATATCTGAGCATTTGTCGATTAGGCGTCACGCTGAATGAAAGAGAAAAACATGGGCCGACTGGAGCTATGGCTTTTTCATTTTCCACCACAGTTCTGTTATTTATTTGGTGTTGTAGGAAAATCTACAAATACATGACGCCGACAAATCCAGTGTTGGTGGTTGCCACCTACACCGTACACGTGCTGCCCTATGTGAATTCAGCACTGAATTGGGTCTGGTATGCGCTGTTGAATCGCAGTCTGCGCATGCAATACTGTAACGCAAAGCGCTTCGCCAGGGGTGGGAGCAACGGAACGTTGTTGAACGACACTTGCACACTCACCACTGCAGCAAGGACGAAAACCGGTGGGTGATGTTTCACAGAGAATTTGTGATTTGCACTGCAATTTTTCGATGCTGTATGAAGCACGCTCAACACTTTCAAAACATTCCGGCACAATAATATATAATTTTACTTGAAAAATTTCGCGAATCCTACTCAGGACCGTGTAGCTTCTCGGTGACCGATGACCGAATCACTGACGATAATGTGTACACATTGCCTTGGTATATCAGTGGCTGTTTGAATGCCTTTATACTATCTCTATTTTGTGTGCCTTAGTTCAAATCTGTTTTACATACACAGTCTAGTGTAGCAGCATTCGTTCAATTAGTGGTGATTTTTTTACTTTTGCAAGGTGATTTTTGTTACTTTTTCACGGTTCGCGCGTAGATGCGATCTAAATCTTATCTACATATAGCTAGCACCGTTTTAGCAACTCTTTCACATAGCTGTTATTACGGTATATGTAGTTGTTTTTCTCAGCCAGCCGCGGGTGCTTGGGTCCACTTTCACGGTCGAAAGAGCGGTTAGGAAAGAACGGGGATTCACCGCCCACCATAAATAAGGCCATAGTTTTTCTACAATTGTATGTGTTTTGCAGGCCCGAGCACGAGCCTATTGGTGCATTGCCGGTCGAAACATCACAAATCACTGGATCTGCCGACGTACAAGACAATGACGACGACCAACAGTCAGATGGAGCCGACCACCGTGACGATTTTCTGTAACCACGGTGCCAATGAAACATCGACTGTTGCCATGACCAAACACGAAAGCTTGGATTTGCCCGGCTGTGAACACTCAAACAGCGGCATCACTCAACTATGATGATTATGTTGATCTTTGTTGCCATAAGTGCGGGTAACACTTGATTCATAAAATTCTATGTGATTGCAATCAGCTACCGCAACTGTTGCGTTGTCATATCATCGTGAGGCGATACCCACAACAAGCATGGGTGAGGGGGAAGCGAGAGACTGGCAATCTCCCGCCAAAAAAATTACAAGGACAGCACCGAAAAAGCTGGTGGGCTTAATTACAGCCATCGCTTGGAGGAACCTTGGCATCCAAAACTCAAATTCGCTTATTCAGCCGCTAAAGACCGTGTTCAATGGCCAGCATTTTTTTGGATAAACCGTTCTGCGGCACAAAGATAAACACCCTCTGTGCATTGTGATCCTCAGCAATATAAAGATTCAACATCAATTTCACCAGATCCGAAAATACTCTTCTGACGTTGTACATAACGTACTTATATGTTATTGTTCAATAAAGGTTTACTGCGTTTATCTGGATAATTCATCAAACTTTAACGATTTCTGACAACCAACGAAAACGAATTACCAACAAATACTCAAATGTCTGGCACATAAACGAATGAAACGTCAAAATTCACAATAAACAGTGCCATAAACCAAAAACAATTACTTTCAGTGCAACATCTCATTGAAACATCTACCTTTACACAATAGACGAAAGAACAAAAACCAATCACAGTACTTACACGGTTGGAAACATAGACGGATTCAAACCCGACCCTCTTGAGTACGTCCCACCCATATTACGACCCCTTTTTGGCCCAGTGCCACCCCGGGATGTGCCACCACGTTGGGTCACTGTTGTTGTGCTTGTGCCTCTTCGTTGACCACGACCGCCACGCGCTGTGCTGTAATTGCAATGTGATGTTTCATCAATGGTTGTTGGCGGTTATTATCGATGGAGCGATATAACGACGCAAGCGAAGAGGTCAGATAGTGATGTTTTGATGTGCCGCACACACATGAATCATTCTTATCATTACATGTTGGATCGAGATTAAGAGACCTGCGCAAACACATTACCTTCGAGCACGACCACCCACACCTCGTTTGCCGCGTTTCGCTGGTGATCCCAGGTTGTAATTACGACGTGTCGTTCCTGCATGTTAAGGCAGTTCGAGTATATCACCACCATAAAAGTATTGTTTTGGTCAGAAAAACAATCAAACAACTCCGTCAACAAGAACAACAGGCGACCAACCGGACCCTCCACTGGCGTTACTTGTATTCGAACGTTTGCGTTTCACATACGGCGCACGGAATCCGGCGCCGCCGCGTTTTGGTGCTGCTGCAATATTGATTGATCGATAGATTTGGTATAACCATTGACAGCTTGTAGTTTGCTTGTTTGCCAAGCGAGAATTATCTTGGGGAGTCACATGAGCTGAAGATGTTTGACAGCTCTTCGGCGCACCCGATCGTTTGATAGCTTGTAGTCGAAACCACATTTCTACCCGGCATTGTGGGCGGCATCCGTCGTTTACACAGTTTATCCTCTTCATATAGTAACCTCATCGGGATCGGTAACCCTACTATTTTGGTCACTCACTACAGAGAATATTTACCACGCAGAGTGTGATATACTCTGGCAATTCTTTTGGGAGAAACTTTTCACCCGCGTTGCCTGATCCGTAAAGCTCGTTATGCGTGCACTGGCTGCAGAAGTCACGTGACCGCTATAGCCAGTGCACGCATCATGCGCTTTCCGGATCAGGCAACGCGTTTGAAAAGTTTCTCCGAAAAGAATTGTCAGAGTATACGCAGGACACTGACACTGGGTTAGGGACCAAGTTGTTATTCCCTGTATCGAAGGCAACATCCACCAGAAGAGGGTGCACTGCACTCCAAACGTCAAATAATGAGCACTGTGCCCCGTTGATGACCAACCACGTGCTTGTGTTTGCTGCTGTTGCGTGTTGACACGCGTTTGCAGCACGGGCATGCCCCCAACCACACGCGACTTATCGTCCAACGCACGCAGTTCCCTCGCGATTCGCTCTTGTTCACGTGCTGTGAATTGAAAAAAACGATCAATTACAAGATGAAAGGTGCATTTTCGTTGTAGTAGAGCTAATCATTGATTTTTGACCAGAGTAAAGCTGATTCGCATACAGGCACTGGTGTAGCTGGGGAGGAGGTCCCCCTAGGTACACTAGGTAGGTAGGTCGACGCTCCATCCTGGTACAGTAGGTAGGTCGTCAACCGCCGGCTGGTACGTTAGGTTGCGATTTTCGGCTCAAAATGCTATAAAATCGACATTCCCGAAACACACAGCATCATAATCGAAAATGTTTCGGTCTTGCCACTTGTAGCTGACGTGCCTTTCGATTATCATGCTTCGTGTTTCGGGTTTCGGGGTTTTTTTTTCAAAACCCGAAACCCGAAACATGGACATAGAAAAAATTTATATTTCGTGTTTCGGGTCTATCTGGTGGAGCCCTTAGCTAGCTCGGCCGGCACAGTAGGTAGGTTGCCGCCCCACATTTTTGGTGGTACAGTAGGTTGCTGCCCCGCCTGGGTAGCTACACCAGTGCAGACAGGTAATAACGAGTTTTTACGCTGGTCGATATGAGTGGCCTCACTAAATCTTAAACAGATCAGGTATTTCCATCAGCAAATGGGAAACAGGCTCATAGGTAATGGTGTCAAGATACGCTGTCAACTGGGTGCTGTGTCCATTTGGTGGCGCGGTAGAGAGAATACGACGAACCAGCGGTACCCAAAATGGAAGAAATATAAAAAACCCAACACCCACCATCCTGTTGCATCCAGAACGGTCGCAATTCGTCCATAATTCTGGCCCCATATTTGTCGGCCTTCAATTTGTTCATTCCGTCCACACGTAACAGATCCGACATCGTACGAGGCATCCAACCGGCGATTTGGTCGATTGCTTCGTTCGATAATATATTCTGTGCGTGAAACATCACTTAGTTAGCAACGGAATTGAACTACTATGTGGGTGTCGCTTGTTGCATGATGGAGGGAGACAATTGGTACGAAACACACAAGAGAAATAATTAGTTGCTCGAATGGTGTGAGAGCAAACGGATCTGCTCGCATTTCTTCCTGAGGTTCCATGCCAGGCTTCTGGTGCATTGGCACTGACGATGTCCTGGTGCACGGCCTGTTTATGAACACAGAGACAAAAGGGAAAAACACGCACTAGTTCTACACCAGCAGGACAACAGTGGTGTACCAAGCCATCTTCAGCACAAATGATAGCGGAAAACCAAACATGCAAAGTGACCAACATAGACATTGTTGATGCCCTCGTCATGTGCTATCTGATGTAGCACTTGAGTCAGACGTTTGCGACATTTATCGAACAGCTCGGTGTTGTTCTGACGATGCTGTTGACTGATGGCGTGCGCCTCGCTCACCTGGCAAACCAATTACCATGTCAGTTAGGAATGATAAAAATTTCCGAGTGCCCTTCATCACGAATTTGATCAAGCTCAGAGTCCGATCCTAGATCGAGGTTGATTTTCAGAAGCCCAGATAGTTTGTCAAGTACAGCTCTTCATATTTTATTTGCCACATGTATGATCGGGGCTGAAGATTTCTGTTTTCATAATACAAGGTCACGTGACCACGAATATTGCACTGTTGTTGAAACGTCACCCAAATAAACACCAGCGCATACCACATTAACGTCAATGTCCTTCGCATCGGCTCGATATTCGCGAATGCTCTCGCCGGTCTTGAAATGAAGGTGCACCTGGACGGAGACACAATCATAATTTAGTATAGGTGCACGGTTATCTCGATTTAGATCAAGCGAATCAATCAAAATGTGTGCCAGATGCAGTCAGTGGCACCTTGAGTCGATTGGCAATCAAATCTTGATATTTCGGTCCGACATGCGCGTATGCGACCGAGTTGAACTGAGTGGCGAACAACTTCTCTTCCAGCACGCCCACACAGCTGCAAGTGAGTGACGTGGTGAAGTGAGACAATTGGCATGCGTAAATCGTAATGCCGTAAAGTTGACTGATTGAAAACCAGTGGTGTCGTTGAGAAATCGAAATTTTCCCATACCCAGCCCAATTTTCGGGAAATTTCCCATACATACCCCCAAAAATCAAAAATTTCCCATACCAGGGGGGGGCTTTCTCCAAAAATTCAAAAAATTCCCATACCCGAAGGGGGTTTTGAAAAAAATGACCCCAAAAATCTTCAAAAAGTACCAAAAAGTGGTCTTAAAGCGCTTAAAACAGAGTTTTCTTGCGGCAGCAAGCGATTTTTCAGGTTTTTAGGCGAAAATGCTGACTTTTGGTACTTCTCGGGGTCAAAAAATCATTTCTCAGGGGTGCTTGTTCCAAAAGTGAAAAATTTCCCATATCCCATACCCCGGCCGATTTCCCATGCCATAGGGGGGTAACCGCCCCCCCTAACGACACCAGTGGTGAAAACCCAGCGATCACTTCTATCAATATTGATACGCATATCTGAATCATATTCCCAAAAAACGTGCATCAAGCTTGATAATTGGTCCGATTTGTCTTGCGCACGTAATTTTGCACCTAGTTGAGGTGGGAACAGCCAGCACGCAAGTCAAAATCAGTACCACGTGTAAATCTCGATATATTTTTCACATATAGGGTGGGTCAAAAACAGCTTTCTCAGGCTAAGGTTAATATGTGAGAAACTCGAACAAAAATATTTCAACTGCGCTGAAAATCGGGAACCGGGGGTATTCGGACACTAGGGATCCGAACATCGACCTAAATTTTTGAACTCGTCATTTAGGGATTAGAAAATTGCACCTGATCAAATGGGTCTAGAGATGATCGGACCCTGTTTCGCGGACCCAAACAAACGGGACCAAAAATTGAGTCAATATTCGGATTCACCGTGTCCAAAAACCTAGTAAAGCTATTTCTGACCCACCTTAAACAAAAGCTCATGTCACCCAAGGTGATACCGCACCTGACCGGTAATCAAGCCAGACGTTTACCGATAACGAACACGCTAAGCCCAGCCGAACCAGAAATGTTCCAGCACACAAACAAGAAGGCGAGCCCCATGTGGTCGGACAATCAGAAACCGCACAACTCGACGCAACAAAAACGTGAAACATCAACGAACACCAAATGTCGCATCATCCGCAGACTTTCATCGACGGACAGTTTGCGACCGCGACCGAACAATTTCGACGTTGTGTGACCGCGATGTTGTGCTTGTTGTTGCGACTTCGTCGTTGGACAACCTACGCATCGTGTACCTTCGCATTACTTTATAAATGCACTGCGTGAAACATCACACATGCACAGTGACACTGCATTTCCATACCTCTATACAAATCAGCCATATAATTGAGCGTCAGATTTTCATTCCTTCCATATCTGTTCATGTTCGTTGATTGACACACCATGTTAGCGATCAGCTTCGCTTCGGCTGTGATATCAAGCAGACGATATTCGCTCTGCAAGACACCACTCAGGCGACCATTTGATTATATTGATATCGCGTGTTCCAGCAGCATAGCACATTCTACTGAAAAATATTTTCGTTCGCACTATCTGAGCCGAGGATCACAGGAATGTCGGGCACTCTGCTGTCTGCGCAAAACACACAGGAATTGCAATGCACGTGCCCGGCTCAGATATTGCGCATGTGCTGGATACGTTCATATATTAGACCCCGAACTATAAAAAGAATACCACACCACCCCGAGCACCCACCCTGTCTCTGCACACATCACACGTTTTTCTGCACGCGGCCGCGTCATAGACCTCGCCGAAATGTTCAACGAGCAGCTTACGTCGACAAACGGACACGTTCTCACAGTAGGCCACCATTTCGTACAGATTCGACAGGTGCATATGACGCACGTTCGCCGCTGACTCTTCGCCTGTGGGTGTTGGGTGATGTTTCAATGTGAACTGGCCAATAAATTTCTGGCTTGCACTTTCGACCTGTTTTCACAGATGGACGGACCAGCATGCAAATCGCTACTGTATCTGCACGTCCAGATGGTTTCAAAGCTGCGGGTTGTGGATGGTAGAATGAACCAACTAGATAATTAGTGGCTGAGTACAGTTAGTCGTTGGGAAAAACGAAAGTCCAATCGTCGAGGGATATGTACAGAACGTAAATGACAGTAACATGGGACATAAAAATGGAAATAGATACAGCTGAACAGCAATAAAACAACAACCTTCAATCAATCGTTTCAATCTGATCGAGTCCTGGTACGCGTACAACAGTATACATTTCGATGGTTTATTGTCCCTCCCGGCACGGCCCGTCTCTTGGTAATAGCCCTCCACTGACTTCGGCAGACTGGAAAGTACAACGTTCTTGCGAAGCGAGAAAACGCAACTCACCCCAAACACCTCACACTGAACAATCCGTTTGGCTGTTTGTATTGCCCCCCCCACCGACCTGTAATGTATGACGAAACGAACATCAGGTTTGTCAATGCCCATACCAAACGCGATCGTGGCACAAACAACCTGTAAGCAATTACCATGCATAGTTTTCTGTTCATTCGTACAGCCAAGTGGTATTGGTCGCACAATGACCATATAAGAATTCATCAAATCAATCCTGATTTTCACATTCAGTCACTCTTAACCACTGGGCTATTTGTGATTCTCACAAAACATTTTGAGCTGAAAATTATCTAGCTGAGCACCCACGTTGCTGCGGGTCTGAAACATTTTTGTGTGTGATCGGGCAACGCAACGTTACTGCTCCGTCACTTTTCTGCTTCACGATTCAGGGAAAAAAATTTGACCAATTCTTATAAAGTCATTGTGCGACCAATATCCACTTGCATTACAGTTTCTAAGCAACCGTGAATATTTTGTGACGTATTCTTTGATCAGCCAATCCGCAGTTACCCTCCTGAGTTACCTGTATGTGTCCAGTGATCCATTGTGTCTGCACGGCCGTGCGTGACGAGTCAGACAGCCCTGCATGGTACGCAACCGCTGTCCACTTGCCCCCGCTCGTCAGTGACGTTGCCACTTGCTCGCATTCTTTCCTGTACGAATGGTATATGGTACGCGAAACATTACTGGATTGGGCATTTAGGTTCGGTCGTGGATAAATTTGTGAGACGCAATCAAAATCGAGCGGCGAGACTGAATGATCAAAAGCCGCCGATTTGACGATGAGGAGATGACACCAAGCAAGCACATATTTAGTTCGCGGAAGGAATACCGGTTCGTCAGACAAGGAAAGTTCACATTTGTGGATTCCACGCATAAGAATAGGCGCACGCGCGAGCAGCAAGTCAGCAATCAGTGTGCGCGAATTTCTATGGGTTTCTCTGTACGTTGAACAGTCAAGCTCATTGCGCGCATTTTTGTACGTAGCGTCCACAAAAGTGCACTGATGCAGTTATACTTGTTCGGCGGAACTGAAGGAATGGGCGGAGAAACGACTGCTACGGGCACGGGCCACTGACAAAAGCTTGGCTCAAATAGGACCTGCCAAATGGACGGCCTTATCTTACACAAGGCGCTCATGCAACCAATACGAATAAGTGTAGAATTTGTCAAACTATGTCGACCGATAAGATACGTGGAGTCAGCAGTTGGAACAGTTAGCCACTCAGGTGCGAATAACACAGAAAAATGCCGCTGTCCTTCATAAAGGCGCTAGTAAGTTTACGTTTCAATTGGATGCCACCACCGAAACGTACGAAGGGTTCCAACCAACCTTGACAAACAATAAATGATGCCTGATTGTCCTTCGTACTGTCGATGTAATCGATCCATCAACTTAGCGAGCATATTTTTGCCGGATTTCTTCTCCACTGAATAATCTAGATTCGGACGACAGAAACTGGACACGAATCTGAAAATGTTTTGTGACGTGCTGATTAATCTGACGTAGTTTGTCAAGAACTGCTGGTAGCGCACCTTCAGATCTGTAAAAGAAACAAAAATTAACTTGTAAAGTAGCTAATTTGGCATATTGTAGGTGCAGTTCAGTTTGTTTTGCTTGTCAGCGTAAAAAAGTTTACACTTCTGGAATGTTTTCGAACGCATTGTGTGATCCACTACACGCAGCCCGTGCCAGCTACATTGTACACACAAGACATGCGCTTTGCGAATCAGGCAACATGCCAAAATAAAAATATTCTGAATACTCCACAAGGCACAAAACACCAGCCACAGACGCACAATTTACAATCATTGATATGCAGTTGTTGTTTGGTGTCGGTGACAATCTTAGGCGTGGCAGTGGCCGTCAGCGCCATTATGGGCACACGTGGCTGTGCGTACTCGGCACGCAACACGCACAAACGCGTGTAGTCGGGACGGAAGTCGTGACCCCACTGCAATGGAACGTGTATGACCATTTGTTGGTGTCCTGCACATGGTGACCACTTTTGAAGCCAATTTTGGTCCCAGATATGCCGCCGTCAATCTCCTAATAGCCACTCTGCTGTAATGCGATGAACTGTGTCGACATGGACAAGACTGTCCGGCTCCGATCAAGTCCCTGTTAACAGGGCACATTGTGAATTGTACTGCACTGTGTTTCTTGGTTGCCGGTTTCCACCTGTTTTCACAGATGGTCGGTTTTCACAGTGCGAATGCATCAAATCTCCCAAATCAAACATACACTGGTTTCGTTACCAACATGCGTACGTGCGTGATTGCACCAACGTCAGCAAATGGCCACAGCAAGAAAATGACACTTCAGCTAGCCAACCTGAGAAACACAGTGCGCTTCGTCGATAACGAATCGAACAAGAAAGCCGCGTGAGTGAAGAGAATGGAACAACGAACGAAGACGGTCAGACATGGATATCTGAATCACAATAATGTCTTCTGCCATGAAGTCTCTCTGTAGCGAGTGAGCGACCCCCGCGATAGCGAAACAATTTATACAGTGGAACGAAATAGTTCCGTTCACAGTGATCACGTGGAAAGGTGGACATTCTTTACGCGAACCCATCCCAATGGTGCCATTTTTAAGAGGGATGACTGTGAACCAGGATCACCCTTACCTTTTCCGGTGTGACATACAGCAACTGAATGAGCGGTCCATTTGTGTTCTCGAGCATGCTGTAGATGTGCGCAGCCTTCTGACCCGTCACATCACCGGTGAGCGCCACTGCTTGGATCTGATAGTGTGGGATTGGATATCTTTTTGGGGCGTTGTTGAATTCTAACTGACGATGTCCTGGTGCATTCCCCGTCCGTCATACAGCACGAACCAGGCAAAAAATCGCTTCTGTTACATCGTAATAAAGTAAGATTCAGGTTTTCCAACCCGGATTGTGCGAAAAGATCATGACAACGGACCTCACTGGTTTGGGGTGATGTACTACATAGGCGGCAACCTAAACCTACATAGGCAAGGTTGAAAGTACCCAACCGACCGCCACTAACCCCGAGTGCCGTCATTTTCTGTATTTGGTCTTCGATCAGGGATCGCAGTGGCGATATCACTACCGTAACCCCGTTGCACATCACGGCCGGCAGCTGATAGCACAAACTCTTGCCGGCACCTGGAATTACACGGATAAAAATGGTGGTTGGTGGGAAGCATTAATAAGAAATGAATAAATTTCTGTAATCCAACCGGTAGGCATCAAGATGAAACAGTCGTAGCCCAACAATGCGGCGACAATAGCTTGCTGCTGTTTGTGTCGAAACTGATTCAGTCCGAATGTTTCCCTGCAAATTCAGGGGCGATGCACTTTGCCTTGAATTCTGGTCGACAGCACGTGTTTGTGTCGGTGCAGCAAAACAGGTGTCCGTCCTTTTGTCAAAACTCGGTTATTAGATGGACAGAAACCATTTCCGGGTAATTTTTCTCTACCGTAACCTAATTCTACCGTAACGCACGCACCTGAACGCCACCTCCATTCTGTCCACATCAACTGCATCCAACGTTGTCTGCGACAATCGGTCGACCAGGAATTCATCGGCGTTATCACGAAGCAGACCGCGGAATTGGCCGTGAGCATCTGCAAACATTGATGACGCAGTAACTTTAGCGTATCGATGTTATTCATGTGTTGTAGCATAGCATGTGGTACAAGTGTTCTGCTCAGCCCACCGCGTTTGGATCGAGAGCCTGCAGTCAGCCACCATGCTTGCATATACCTGCACACAAAAATCGACCACGCAACCACCCGGTCCAGATATTACCGTACGTTTACGCAAACGCTATGTTTACACATAATGCATCGCATTGCAAAGATCATGTTGTGTTGACTGACTGGATTTGTATTTGTGGAACACGTGCGAATGGCCCCACAACATCACCTACCGTATCTCGGTTTATCCGAATCAAACTCGACCTCATCCTGATGATCAGGCAACTCTACATTTTGGTCATCGTCGAACGCGCTCACCCAATCAGCGTCGTCCAGGAAATTTTCACTGTAAAATAAATACAGTGAGAGAGAAAATTGCAGAACGTTTTGAAAGAGAAAACGCAAAAGTCCAACTCTTGTTGTTGGTATTGATTAGCGGTTGCGAACGCGTCGGTGATCGTGGATTGACGCGAACGACTGCGGGTCGACAACCATGGCCCTGGAGATTCAGGCGCCGACACGTGATCCGGCTCGAAATCTGTGAGGAAAATTGGAAACGGAATGTGTAGCATACACGACAGGCATTAAACTCGGCTATCAGATCAGATCGCTGGGGAGTGATCACATTAATGTTGGGTGTTATTGTTGTTTCTGCCTCATGGGGAATGTCATCTTACTGACAGGCAACATGCTTGCTCCAACATTGACCCTATCGTCCTCAGTACTTAACCCAAAGTCGCATAACCAACCATCCACCAAATCCACCACATCCAAATCGTCCGTATCCGAATTGTTGAACACAAAATCGCCGGGCTCGTCAGCCACGGCTGCCGATGTTGAATGTGTGACATGCTGGGTGGTCGAAGTGTTCGGACCTGCATCGCATATTATGGGTCAGTGTCAAAATTTGATAATCGGATCACTGTCTTGTCGTGGCTAGTATATGATCACAACAAACAACCCAGCAGTCACCTTGATTTTCGTCCGGTATCGTCAAATTCTCCCACCAATCATCGTCATCCTCTTCTGCAGTGTCTGTGTTTGTTGCAAAATCTGAAAAAATGCAAAAATTCGAAAAACAAATTTTCTGTTAAAATTGCAATGAATTCGAAACACAAAAACCATGGTTCTACAAGCAAGCTCAAGCGCACCCCCATTGTTGTCATCATGCCCATTAGCCGTCCATTGCTCATCCCCCTGCCAGTCTGCCCACGCGTCAGCTGTTGTCGTTGTGGTGGTCGCATCACTCAGGTCCGGTGCCAACGCTGTGATGGACATCCGTGGGCGCGCATCGTCTGCTGATTATCAACTAAGCTGTATTGCTTGGTGTTCTGCACACATAAACATATGAAACATCACCTGTTGCGGACCGGCATTCAGCTGTTGTTGATGTGGACGTTAATGTCGATCGATCACAGCTGGAGTGGTTGACACTGCTGAACAGAAGATTTGTTTTATGTCATCCAAAATACTGAATCTGCATATTGATGGATTGTTCCAGGTCTTATCGGTAAACGGCAGGGTGCACATCGGCAGCAGAAGAAACAGAATGGAAAAAAGACAATCATTCCATGCCAGATAGTACATACTGTACATGGCACTTACACACCGAAACCCAATTCAGTGCGCCCTCTTCCAAGTGAAACATTCATGTGAATACCTTTCAACAAACTAATTCTTGGTTTGTCATTTTGAAGCGAAACAACAAATCTCATTCTCCATGTCGTTATGTGTAAAAAGGATAGACTAAGTTACTGTCACCCATCAGGCGCCTCTAACCTGACATCGATGTCGCGTTTGGGCTTGGGTATCGACTGTCCAACAGGCAGCAACACCCCTGAATGTGCACCCTGACAACAAGGCAGTTTCGGTAGCAACAGCGGACTGGCGATGGTGTCGAGATCGGCCAATGTGAATCCGTCCATTTGCAAGGTCACCATTGAAAGCACAGGGTTGTGGTCGTAGAAGGCAGCTAACAGCTGATGTTGGGCGGTGGGGTCCATTGTGGTTCACAACAGAGCAATCTGGTTTTGCACCCACGAAATGAACTCGGAATAAAAGAAGACAAAATGTGGATAAACAGGTAAGGCCCTGAAGGCCATGATTAAAACTGTGTTATCATTCGATATGAACTGTCCGATGCTTCTTGTTTGTACTGTTGTTGGCACCAAAAAGGATGCATCATAAATACAGAATTCTCAACGACTGGACTAGACAATGACAATAAAATAGTTCCGGAATAGAATTACACTGGCTCAAATAAATTATTAAATTACCAATGACAAGAATTACATTTGAGCAAGCATCACAGAGAACACAGCAACTTAGTCACACAACCTAAATGTTTGAAACGAATCGATGAATAAATAACCAATCAATCAATTGCGATCACAATCGATCTGCATACTCCACAACAACGGCACGTCGGTCGTGATGCGAACTTGATTCGATACGATTTTGTTTGATGTCGACACAAGCACACCGAACTGGAGACGACTGTGCGCTGCAATAGTTGGCTGACTGATGTTTCAATCGGTGGTTCAAACTGATAGAGCAAGTCCGTCACTTTTGAACACTCGTATTTGGTGCCATAAAGCTTACGGTAGGACCCTCAGTCAAGTGCAGCTGCATTAGTTAATCTTTTCTAATAAGCGCAGGGTCGGGCTGGACGGTTGACATTTCGATGCGCAGCTTCTCAACCCAGATCGTGAGCAAAAGTCTCTACTTATAGCGCGCTTATGCTGCAACATGGCAAAACATAGATGAGCAACTTCACAACACACTAAGATTCCATTGCAGTCCAGTTGTGGTTACAGCGAGTGCCGGTTGACCAATAGGCACCAGACCACAAATACCTGAGGTGGTGCGGTTGAGATCGATGTGAAGCTCGGTTGTGCCCTGCAGCAATAGGTGGAATTCACAAAACAAAGTCAAGCTCAACGTCAAAGTTCAAAGTCAGATGTTTCGGCGTCACGCTGACTCGTGCAGCAGACGTGATTTTCTAAACGAAGGGTCAACTTTGACGCATTATTGTGCAAGACTGGATGCTTATCTCGCCAAAATATTATTATACAGATGTAGCACAAGCGTTTTGGGAGAGTATTTCTGAGTTTCACGAATTTCTGAAGAGGCAAAGAAATGAACAGACGATTACGAACGGCGGTGCAAAAAATTTTAACTGCGGTCAATGATCGACATAATTTCAATACCATCTGTCAGAAATTACATAGCTCAGAAATAATCTTCAAAAACGCTACGACCTTAAAATCACGGTGTCCCGAAAAACGCATCCAATCATGCACAATAATGCGTCAAAGTTAACCCTTCGTTTAGAAAATTGCGTCTGCTGCACGAGCCAGCGTGACGCCGAAACATCTGACTTTGAACTTTGACGTTGAGCTTGACTTTGTTTTGTGGAATCGGTCCTACTGGTACTGTATATCGAGTTTGATATCGCTCGCGAAAACGTTCTCTGCGACAAATTAAGGACCCAAATTGTTGACTTTCTCATGTCGCATCAACCTGAGGAATGTAGCATATCAACGATTGATTATCGACCACATAGATGGGCTTGTCTGTGGTCGGTTGCATCCACCATAGCGTCTCAATCACACCCATGATGTGATCGAATCGGCCGGACAGACCACCAATGGCCACGTAGTGAGTCACCTGATATCTATCAATTGGTTGATTGTCTGTTGTCACAAAAAACTGTTGTTGTTTTACCGAGGCCGATATCAAACTTGCTGATAGGTCCGGTCTTGCCTTGAACCTTTGCATTCCTTTATGATTTACTGATGTCATTAATTTTAACCAGCGTAACCGGTTCCTGGACACCTGATAACAAAAACTTGTAATCTTATTGGCCAACTGTTGCATGGTGAATGCCGTAGGACAGCCCGACTGATTACCAAGTCTGATACCTGACACAGTCTCCAAGATATAGTTCTGAAGCTCGTGCCACAAGTAACCTGGAGATCCGATTTTGACAGCAGAATACGCAATGATTTCGTGAAATCTGTATAGTCCTGATCCGGTGTTGGGACAACGTCAACTCCCTGGAATAAAAAGACTCATAAGACATTATCAGAACCCAGCTTCGTCATCAGCCATTACAAATTACAATAATCAGTTACCACAACCAGGCGGGGCTCATAACCGCCTAAACCAAAGCGAATAGCTTGCAAACGCACCAAATCAGTGAAAGATCGCAACACTTGCGGTTCGACGGAATCAAAATCGCCCGAGATCAAATGCGGTCGCATGTTAGCCTGATTGGCAAAGGCGTGCAATTGATTGGCACTGCCGTCTGTGCACGCTCGATAGCCGGCTGAAGATATTGGGTACAAAGTAAAGTGACTGGCAACACAGGGCAAGGGTCAACCGAATACCTGAGACAGTCGTTATTAGTTGTCTTCCCTGGATTTCAGCCCTCATTGGGGGGTCACATTTCCAACTGGTATATTCGCACTGACGGTATCCTGGCGCACCGCTCGTCCGTGAAAACAAGATAAACCGGCCACAAACTCACCGCTGTCATACGTACATGCGAGTTCAAAGATATGCGTGATCGCCATCATCAGTACTAGACTGCGAGCGAGGTGAAAATAAGCGACGCGTCTTGAGCACTAATATTTTTGGAGGTCACAACACCGACCTTTCGCCCAATGTTTGTGCCACCAAGTGGTCGTCTTGTCTGCACCGTTCAAAAGGATCATTGCTGTGCGCGACACTGCAATAAAGTCGCAGCGTAATTGACCCCTTTGGGGCACTGGCACAAAGAGTGATGTTTCACGCGAGCATAAACCCAGTTTGCGTCTCTTTGGGGTCACATGGCCATGGCCATCTGGTGCATTCGCTTTCTCCATCTGTGAACACAGGTCGAAACGGGCAATCAGGGAGCACATGATTCTATTCCGTCATACGAGAACGTATTCATAATGAGGCCCTGGTCTTGATTGCACGTGCGGCGCTTGCCAAACTTCGAGTGCCGATAAGCTTCGTCTGGATTTGCAAAGTTTGAAAAATAACTCACGAATGTCCGGCTTGAAAAGCTCGCTTGGCCTTAGCACACGCGAGGTGGAGGCCATTATTTGAAATACACTCAGAAATATTCAGCCAAGAATCAGACGAAGTCGGAGAGAGTGCAGCAATCTGTGTGAAACTGGCATTTAGAAAAGAAAAACAGCCAAAGCACGGGACAGAAGAGAACTGAAATGAAAGTAGCGCATGTTAGCGTCAGTTTGGAAACATTTTTCACCAGTCAATATCATTGGAGTGAGAATTTTCTTAATACGTTTATTCTCAAAAGCAAGCACTGCCTAAATACAATATAAATAGAGTTGTATAGTTCGCCATGGAAAGATTACACTTGAAATACTCAAACAATACCGTAAGTGGATTCCAATGATAGTACGTAAACGACTCAGCACAAACAATACACCGAAAGAATCACGAAAAAGATCACAAAAACAATATTACGCAAGTTTGAGAGATAAACGACAGAAACACACAACCACCGAATAGCTGGGGTGCCAAAACAGATTATCACGTCACGAAGGTTTAGCACATTTCCAAGTTCGCCTACCAGGTTCGTAAAATAAATAAATTCCAAGAGATTACCGGGGGTTTATCAAGTCGAACTTTCAAGAGCGCGCCAAAAGAGTTACAATTACATTTCAAGTGCGCGCTTTGAGCCCTCGAGAATTCAGCGAGCCATAATATTAAAACACAGATACTGCACGGAGATAAGAAAAACACGGCGAGGGGTGAGACTACGTGCCAATTTCTCATAAACCGGTCACAATAAATACGCTTTCACGTCACAAAAAGAAAAGAGGTTAGAGAACCGTAGAACCAAACACTGAACGCGGATTATGGCAAAACTTGGAATGACAATAAAGAACCAGATCGTACTGACAACGCCGAAGAAAATAATGCGAATAACCTATAGAGCAAGTTTGATTTGACCTCAAGACGCCTATTATACGTTTTTACAAGTGAAATAACCTAAAATACATATGTATAAAGCCTAGCCTATTTGCTGACAGAATACAACCACATCTCATGAAAACACAATCACAATCAAGTGCTAAGTTGCTTCATTCTTTATGTTTCACCATCAGTCCTCTCCCACACGTGCTTTGTTGAGAATCGCGTCAAATGAAAATGGAATGAATGCATAGCCAGTGCCGCCGTAGAATTTCGATTGGAATTCGACCCTGGACCAACAAGCAATTGTTCGTTTTCTGCGCTTCAAAATTACCCAATTTGCCTACCAGCTGCAGACCAGCAAGTGTGACACCCGAAGTCCAGGGCGAGACGTGGCCACATGGGCCGCATCCGTGTCACGGACCTACAGGTTGACGTGGAGCAGCAGAAACACTTTTGACCGGCATAGCCGCTACGGACACAAAGATGGACGATCTAACAGATTGCTTTCGGATTTTATGTCACAGTATTCCGCACCGTCCGGTATTGCACCGTTGTACACTGTTGTGGCTCTGCCTGCGTACATTTAATTTCTGATTGCATGTTGTCTGCGTCTGTCTGTCCGTAATTTCGTCCACCTTCTCACCCTTTCCTGTCCTGGTTTTGTATTTATTTTTCATTCCCGTAACTTGCACACCCTGTTTTGTATTTATTTTCAGTAAACTTATTTTTTTTATTTTGTTATTTTTTTGTCCGTAAACTCCACACCCGGTCTTGTAATTATGCTTCTTTCACTTAATCTTCTTATTTATGTATTATTGAGTGGGCGTCGACGCTATAAACTAACTAACCGGCATAGCCCAATGCGCAACGAACAACCTCAACGCATGTCAAAAGTGGTGCTCCAACAACAAATGCGGTCAGAACAAACCCTTGTTTGGAAGATAAACAGCTTGATGACCTCGGTAATACACGGGCTATCTCGACCGATGTACAAACAAAGCGTGACGAACCAATGCAATCGCAGTGCGTGTAGGAACGCCGACAATCCCTCCATCATCACCAGAATGGTCGTGGTCAACACGATGAACGCGAAGAAGATCACGTAAACCAACAGCGCACCTACAAATTGATTGGAGTATATAGTAAGAAAATTAGAAAAACTTATGCCAACCAAGATTAACAAGCGAATATTCGTGTCAAAATGTTTCGCAACAGCACTCACCAGCCGGTCCCGGTCGTTCGGCGGCGAACGCATTGCGCAACACCATCGACCACAACACTTCCGACAATTCTGAAATCGATAATAATTGTGCCTATTCATAATTCTAATAATAATAATTCATGCTAATATTCATAATTCATGCACAAGGAAATCAAAAAAGTCCGATAAGCAATATCGATTAATCAATCGTATCGTAACCAACGTGCATGAGCCAACGACAACGCCCATAACCGCAGATAGGATGCCGTGTGTGAGATGCAGCCGAGGGCAAATTCGATGGTGTGAATGGCTTGATAGGTCAACGTGTCGCCCAGCGAGAATGGACCGCCCTGCGCAGAAACATATTTTCAATCAATGTTTAATCTCGTAATCAAAATCAGACCAACAGACTAGCATAGTACCTGAAAATGAAATCGGAGCGAAGCCACATACCTCTCCATGTCCATCGCCACCAGCGTGCAACTGTTGCTGAGACGAATGTTGCACCTCGGCTTCATCATTGTTCATGTCGGCGTGCACTGTCTGCAATGAAATGGCACGCGTCACTGCCAGAATGTTGAAGGAGTTGTTTGCTGCTAAAGACAGTGAGCAATTATGAGAGACTCGCATCTGTTTATTCGAACTTAGAAAATATTGATCATCAACGGTCGCAATGCAAGTACCCAGTAATTGTTCACTAAATAAGCAACCGTACCAAAACATGCAATATCGGTTGCTAACAAGCGTCAAAAGACATAACGAAAACAGAAAAGTCGAAGAAATAATAAGCGTACTACAAAAATCAATACTACGCAGCTGAGTTAGGGTTATAAACAAAATGATGGTTATTCATATGACATAACCAAAAGAATACCAGTCTCATGCTGACCCGCTCTCGCTGGTGTCGCTTGTACAGAATGAACGGTTTGGCGAACAACATCCACGGAATGGCCAGCACGGATATGATTAGAAGGATTCGCTCGAGCGTTACCTGGTCATGGGAAACGACACAACAGTCAACAACCCGGCTAGCGTTACTGCACGGCACTGCACACGTACAAAGTGTCATGCACACCAAGCTGCACTGCACACTGAAATTTATGGCCGATATCCGGCTTGATGGTGATCGGAATGGAGCCGTCTCGGTCACGCGATCTCTGTTGTCACTAATTTCGACCAGCGTAGAAGTCGTTCCCAGACAGCAGATCAAAAACATGACACCGACGGTACTAAAAGTCACGTGACCAACGTCGATCCCATCCTGTCCGCCCACCAAGTGTGATACCGGCCCACATTATTGAGGGAGGGGACAGGGGAGGGGGTCGGCCACACCCAAGCACAACACACCACACACCCATACATCATGCTAATGTTTCATGCCACCACACAACAACAACACTCGCCGAGTTAGCAGCCATTGCTTGTTGTTTGTTGCGTTTCCACAGCACGTACGGTTTCGCACCGAACATTACGGGAATCATCGAAAACGCTACCACAACCAACAGACCCTCGAAGAAACTCTGCAGCAAAGTGGAAATTGCTGGTCCTCACACTGCGAAACTACGTTTCTACATTTTCGCATGAACCGATCTTATCCCACCCCAAAACGAATTGATCAGTCAGCACAGCAGTGATCATAATCACCAGGAAAGTTTCTGGGGGAGGGGCACCCTCAGCTGCTCTTGGTAGACCCCTTATGCCTGGTCCGAGTAAGCTTAATGACCAAATCTTGCCCAAAAAGGCAATTTTAGTACCAGACCAGAAACGCTTCATGTCATGTCAAAAATTATTTTATTCAAACTGAGTGTTCCCTTTCCTTCGGTGGGGGAACGTGTAAAAATATATTAGAATAGAAACAACGCTGATTGTCAAGCCACGCGTTCATTATGAACCAATTTTATCAGTAATTGATTGCAACCACGCCACTCTCAACGAACTCAATTACGCAACTATGTATGGTATCTGATTTACATCCAATCACAGTCCCACTAACCTGTCCGGGATAGAACGCAGTGAGTTGACACGAGGCCAGTTCGTGTCCCTTTTCGTCGATGAACCCCGACTCGCGTGACTTGAACATGAACATATTGATGAAACCGATCAACAGTGATGGCGCGCAATGCGGACCTGAGTGAGTGAGCAATGCTTAATCATTACTGTTTGGTCTGGCTGGACAGACGCGTTTGCCAGCATTTCATTTGCGGATTTACGTAGCTGAAGTTTGATAAACGGCTTCTGGCCGAATCAAAAGCTGGCAATAAATTCGACCTTGACGTCAGGATGTGACAGTAGTTTGCTGTTTCAATCGACGTGCGGTGCACCTTCACCATGGCGTTGTCAGTGCGCTTGCCACTGTGTGCAGGCCAGTTTCCAAACCGGAGGACAACCTTGCGACATCAGCAACTCCCGCTGAGCCCCTTTACCTTGTGCCAGCAATACTTGCTAAAAGCCAACCCGTCACTTCAAAATTCAAGCAGCACCAACCGGGATAGCGTCCCACAGCAGTGTCCATTGCCAGAACCGAGAACGTTGTCCATTTGTAGATGATGAGAATGCACAAATAGACGAACAGACAGCAGAGGAAGATCATTTGCGGGATGAACATGCAGTACACGTCCAGCTGCTTGGCGAAGAACCTGTGAAGCTTCTACTGTGGTGTGCGTTTCAAATCTTGGCACAGTTTGGGTTTAACACGCTTCGTTGATTATTAACAGGTGCACCAGGTCATCGTCAAGTGTCGCGTCGCGAGTGCATTACAAATTCGATGCCAAATCTAAAGATGGTGACCCCAAATGGGCGTGCGCAGCGCACATCTTATTATTCCTCTCAATGCTGCGCACCAGTGTGGAACTGACATCGCACTGACCTATCGCGCAAGACACATACAAACATAGCTAAACAGGAAATGTTCCAACGGATAAAGAAAACGCACTTGTAATTGAAAAAACTGAGAATAACGCCGAACGTCATCTGCGCAATGCCGATGATGACCGACATCTTCATTTTGAACGAGTTCAGAAACATCAGCTTGTTCTCGGCGAGATTCCAAATCTGAACAAGTAGCGAATTCAAATTAGATTTATTCAAGATAAGACAGACATTTGGAGATTCACTGTGTTGCAAAAATAGCTGTCCTCCTTAAAAATGCATTTTTCATAAGGCCAGCTGGAACAACCACTATTTTTGCAACTATTTGACCAATAGAACAAATACGAAACAAGAAAACAAAAACTCGGGCGCTGACCGGGTCAATGCCCAACGGATAGATCTGCTGCGTAGCCATGAACGACGTTTTCGGGTCGAGCGTGATGCTTGGCTCACCCTCGCCCTTGCTGCCAAGCGAACCCACTATTACGGCGTTTACCTCTTCGGCGCTGAAATGTGCAATTCAGCTTTGATTGGAAAAACGAAGATGTAATAGCAGTCATTTCTGTCCGTTTCATCAAGTTCTCACAGACGGGCAGTGCACCACGAAATCGTCAGTGCGAATGCATCAGATGGCCGCCCAGGCCCCAAAATGACGTGGGAAAAAATCTTCGTACACGTTCATTAAAAAAATCCTTGCTGCGCACATTTCAGAAAAGATTGGAAAACTCATTTCACTGGTTGCAACGACTTGGACTTCTCTCACCAGACACAAATAGTCAACAATCTATACAGTAAATTGATAGAGACCAAGAGTTGTGTTCACGACATAGAATATTACAGAGCTGTAATGAAGTGGTCAACGGATTGCAGGGAGACCAGAAGTCGTTCGCTGTTTCTATGAAATACGCCGTAGAGAGTCGACTGCATAAAGCCCACCACAAAACACAAACTCCAACCTTATGTTCATGTACCAAGTCGAGCCGAAAATATTCAGCGATTTCGAAAACACATCGTTGTAGACGAAACCAGTGTAGATGGAGAATGCCCCCATCAGCAGGATCAGATATCGACCGACAAACATCATTTGGAAAATCTAAAATTAATTTTCGTTGCTTTGCAAAGCCATTTGTGATTTGATTACACTCTTGGAAAAAAAACGATACCGTGTTTCACTTTCGCATTTATCTGAAACAAAAACCACAACTAAAACTGAGGACAAATTCACACCTCGTCTTTGATGCGTTTGGCTTCCAGCATTTTCTCTTTCAAAACGAGGAACAGTCCGAAGAGAAACATGATCGTTCCGTGTCCCATATCGCCGAACATCACAGCGAACAGAAACGGGAACGTGATGCACGTGAATGGCGCTGCAAATCAATTCGCCAAACTGTGTTTACATGCTCTTGTGTGAAAATAGTTGACATAGGCGGGTCAGGTATCAGACTTGGTACTTGGTCGGTCGGTCGGGACTTGTCTCGTTTAGATCGTGCGACGTTTTGCACATCAGATCGTCTAAGATCCATTTTTTTGCAAACACACCCGGATTGATCTCCCTATAATTGGCCATTCCATACGCATCAACGATGTTCTGGAAGCCTTGCGTGAACTTCGACGACCGGTGGTAAGTTGGCGGCATCTCACTTGTGTTCATACGATTCAGAATCGATGGCACCGCACTGCCGCTCTCCTCCTGTCAATGAAACATCAACCCATTAGTTTGTCGAAACATCATCTTGTCATTGGTCGGTCACATGATGTCCCTCAGCTCTCATAATCTTAATCACTTTCGGCACTCGTGAACTCTCAAACGTCACATATTAGCACCGCACAAACAATCAGACCCATGCGAAGTCCATAAATGGACAGCACATGAGCCGAACATCGTGCGGGCTAAAGTAGGGGCGCGAATCCAAGAATTTTTGTGTTTGGTCTGTCATTGAATGGTTTCTCATCACGGGGACGCTTTTGTGCGAGTCACTCAACACAATGACCAGCATCAACCTCAGTGATCGGCCGGTCTTTGCATTTAAGCATTACGCCAAGCGACTTTTTCCATCAAAATATTTCGAGACTCACTAATGACGCCAATTTCACGTTTCGATCGACGCAAGCTGTTCTGTATCCATCAAAGAACAACCTTAACGCTGGCCGAAATCAGTGTCATTTGCAAATCTCGAAATATCCCAAACTGATGTGACCAAAGCAAAACTGGACCGAATATAAGCAATTTTGATATGGCACATGGTGGTGCCCCTGCCCAACGAGTCCAATCGTCAGCACACAACGCACCGTTCCACGTTTGAGTGCCATCTGTATTTTCTCCAGGTCATCCACCGGACACCAACATTCGGCGACCAAACATCGTGACGTGACGTCAAGGTTGAACAGATTCAATGTGTGATAGATGGCCTTGATCTTGCGCACCTTCGTGAACCACATGCTCACCTGCAAAAGACATGAACTCGCGTGATTTTATGTGAATTTTTCGGTTTTCTGGGTGGGAAGACGGTAATAAATAGATCGAGACAAGACCCACGTTTTTCGCAGCAGCCACCAGCACGCGATGACGATGATCTTGCGTCTGTCCCAGGACCTGCAAATTGGGAATACGGCACATATTGTTGTTTTGTTTATTGAATCAAAGAATTCAACTGAAATCAACAAAATAAATCACAAACCGTCTTCAGATCCTCAATACGAGTCATCACCCCGATGGCCATTTCACGACGTTCCTGTGGCGTTTCCGGGCATGGATACAGCGTGGCCCGATAGCTGAAAATGCATATTGAACAGATAAAGGAAATTCTTCCTTTTCTAACACGCACAGGCACAAGTAATGGATGAAGGTTGTGCCGAACTATTCGGATGATCACGTAAGGATACAGGCACTGCGCCATGGTTCTTGTTGTTCTGATCTGATTGGAAAATGTCGTGACAAACACAACAATGAACTATTCAAACTGTTCAAAACTCGTACTTCTAATGGAGCACCAGACAAACCAGCATCTAACCCTTCACAGATCTTCTTCACACGCGTCTTTAGTTGCTCGCCTTGAAAGAAAATGATGAACACACACTTATGCACCTCGTCGCCCTAAAATACATAAGAAATCGATAAACACACAGATTTACAAAAAATAAAATATGAACGCAAAAACACAAGCCAACCGTGTTCGGATCTTCTAATTTCTCGGTGATCTCCGCTTGACGCAAGAACACATTGCCGCGACACGCACGCCACAACAGACGTTCGAAGCCCGGCACACGCTCACGCGCAATCACACCGGCGACGAAACTGAGTGCAGAAATGTACATACAGTACATGAAGCGCTGATAATCACGGTATTTCGGCACGACAGTCAATCAAAGTGCTATGTACATGAACCAATATCGTGAGCAACTGTGGCAACCGGCACAAGAGCACAGGTGGTGGGTGGCGGCTAGGGATCGGTATAATCGGGGGGAGGGGGTATGCCGATACCGATAGTTCTGGAAAAAAGCCGATACACACACGATACTAGATAGTTCGGAAACAACCCGATACCCGATTACGTCAAAGTAGCCAGAAAACCGCACGTTTTTGTAGCATAAAAGATACTTTGGAGCAGCTTACTGAATTTTTGAGTGCCACTTTTAGAGTGCCGATACCCGATACCTTCCGATCCCTAGGTGGCACTGCGAAAAAATACCGGAAACTAAACGGACAAAACTGAATAATATAAGATCAAATGCAGAAACGGAAGAATAATAATTTTGTCCATCACCAAATCAATAGAGTGCACAACAACAACATATGTAGCTCAAACGAACGCACTCAACAGCCATGCTGCCCGCGATCACGTCACTAAATTTATTACAAAATTACACGATGTTGCTGCATACCGCAACCGTGGCGTTTACATTAGCCATCGTATTATCAATTCTGCAAGTTCGCAAGAGTGATGCAATAAATCGAATCGAAGCAGCAACTTACCCGAGATTCTGTTGGCCGACCGGCATTTCGACCCTCTGCGAGCTGACCGTGTCCGCCGTCGACTCCGTCCCTGTCGGTACGTTCTGCGTCAGTGCGCCCTCCACCTCCTCCATCTGAGCCGTCTGCACATGGAACAATCGAGGAAACAATCATAACCACGACATCTTTTCAACAACATCTTTTACAACATCTTTTCTCAGATTTGTTGACGAACAGCGAGCGAGCGAGCCGAACGATAGCAACAGCAAGCCAATAACCAAAGCGAAAGCGACAGATAAGGCACATGCAAATAGTGCAACTCTGCAACACCACAGTGAGGTGCTTGTATTTTTGGGGGAAAGGAGTGAGAACAAAATGGCATATTGGCAGTTCACAAAAAAAGAACAGAACAACAAGACCGTGCAGTGCGATACGACACAATCATGATCATTGGCCAAATGAAGCAAATGAATATTGTTTTGTCCGTCTAGTTTCCAGTTGTTCTGAGATCATATTAACAATCCTATTTTGACGCCTTTTATGGCGGTCAAGATTTACAAGGAATTATATTGCGATGCGACGATATCAAACTTGGTGAGCGGATCGAAACCGATTTGACCTAGATTTACGAGCAGGCTACCTAGACCTGTCCAACCCGATCACGAAGTCTGGACTGGATACCATTGCTTTTCCATAAAAGTGCACCGTTCATTGGGGCGCCGCACAAAGAGAATACAATCGTTCTAGAGTGAGAAAGCAAACTCACCCCAGTTTCATGCCGACTGCACCCGGCGCCATGCCGGACCTAAGCGGGTCATCAGCGGGTCCGAGCAATGCCTCCTGGTCATCCTGCCCCAACGGCCCTCCCCCTGGCTCGACCTGAGTGTGACGATGGTCAAGCGAGTGCGTGAAGAAATCCGCCTAGAAACCGGTCCGAATGCGTCTGGCTGTCTCTCGATCTGGCATCCCGGCTCAGACTACAAGCCACATGTATTTCACAATATTCAACCACCAACTTGCTACTACTCTGGTTTCGTGTGCCGTTGAAAATTTAACAATTATTTGAAGGATTTTTGATGCAGTTACTCTATGATATTGAAATTTTCAACGGCATCTACCCAACTTTGTGCTATTTACGTGCTGCACATAGAACCGCACTGCACTAAAGTTCAACAACTGTACTCTCCCACAGCTGAAGTTCCAAGTTCGACGGCAAAATAAAAATACAGGCTTTATTCACGAGCTGAAAAAATATGTTGTTAACAATGACAAATGCAAAGAATAGTGTGCTGAGCTGATCTGACTTTGGAACATATTTAGCGTCAAGTCTCCCTGTCCCTAAATTGCTTTCGTCGGCAGCGTAGTATTTCAGGTTCGAAACTTGCATGCAACCCTGTTGGTCGTCGGTGCGCCCTTAGTGGGACTGTGTCTCTGCACTCTGCTCCATTTAAAACTGCAAAATATGAATGCTTCCAATGAACGAGTACGAAAACTGCAAGTGCACAGAAAAAAAGAAAAACGTTACAGTGCAAGGCATAGTTACACACAGGAAAAACCCAGCTACACGGCCAGCTGTCCAATCTCTGGCGGCGTTGTCCTTGTTGCGATTGATGGCTTAAAAACTGCTAGTTGAGCTATAAAGCAACGCGAAGGAACGTGCAAAACACAAAAAACTCACATGCAAAAACTGAAGAAACACAAGAGGACAACAAATTAAAGCACCCGGGAGCTACCAAGCTGTCGACAAAATTTTGCCTAAATTACAGACGCATTCAGACGGTTTTGTTCTCGACCACGGACCGGTCAATAAATTATAGATAAGTATTTCGATTAGTTGGCAAACCATCGGACGAAAGGTGTTGGTTAGTTGGCAGTTGTGTTAGTGCTTTTTCGTTAGTAGATTGGAAAAACCTAAAAGGCCCTGCCTAAGCTGGCGAGAAGCATTGCGAAAGGAAACGCTCGCAGTTCGCATTGTAACATTACCATTTAGAAACCAAAAAGATCAAACCTCGTCAAAGAACGCCTGTGTTTTGCGCAGGATATGCTTCAGCTCGGTCAATTCCAGAAAATTCTTCTTCAACATTTCTTCGTTCGTGTTCACTTCGCGCAGTTCGTTTTCCAAGCGTTCGAAAGTCGCCTGAAATAAACTTTCGATTGCTGCAATATTTTTAGCTTGGGAGGTCAAATCAAACCTCCAAGTCGATCATTTCACGTGGTTGGGGTGCATCTGGGTTTTCGCCTGTTTCCAACATCGGAATTGCATCTTTCTTGATCTCTTTTTCAAGGAAGCCTGCAAAGAAATTGTTTGACACAAAAAACAGACACGACAGCCACAGAAATCTGCATCTAGGCAGCAATCTAGCACACGAGCAGGTCAATTATCCAGTTTTAGTTTACTGCTGCAATTGCCAATTTCCACCACCACAGTAAGAAACTCACGAAGTTTTCGTTCCATTTCGTTGCACCGGCGGACTTCATTGACAAATTTACGTTGAAACGCACTCACGTCGGGGTTCAGCTGGAAAATGAGAAATAGGGATTTGGGTCCGTGGGTGTTTCCTCCTTCGCACGCACGGCACACACACACACGTCGTGCCCGTGCGTGAAAGAAGCAGCATGCTTCCGATTAGTTGTAATTTTTGTTTTGAAGTTGAACCAGAACTCATGTCATGATCGAGCCGGCCCGGTCCGACTCTGTATGTCACAAGTTCAAGCCAAAACCCGGATTTTGATGCACAATTTTCAAAATTTTTGCGCTTCACGCATATGATCGCCATATTTTTCTTGTAAAATTGTCTCAAACCCTAATAACGAAACAACAATTAATTTTATGAAACAACTTTCGCAAAAAAGTTTCACATTTTTTTCAATTGGACTTTTTCACTTTTCCACACACACCCAGAGACCGTATACCGTATTGTCGGAAATAGAACCCGGGGGGTCTATTTTTTCACTGGGGTCATTTTGGGGGAGTTCAATTTATGGGGGGGTCAATTATTGGGGGCACTGTAGTGGCTGGGGGGGATGGGGGGGAGAATTCCCCCCCTAAGGGGTATCTATCTCGAGTCAACCCTTAGGGGGGGATGGGGGGGGGGAAGGGTATCTATCTCGAGCCGACCCCAAAGGGTATCTCGAGTAAGTAGATTTATGGTTTTCAAAGGCAAAAATAGGTGTTTTTCGACCTCGGGACCCCCAAAAATCGCGCGTTCCGCGCGCAAACACCCAAAAATGGTCATTTTAGGCCAATTTTCGGCAAAAATGTCAAAAATACCCATTTTTAGGGTAATTTTGCAGTAAAATTGCATCCAAAAACGGCCTTTTTTCGCCTTTTGACGGACCATAGGGGTATCTTGGGTAGCCTCTGGGGGTATCTCGAGTAAGTCCGAAACCTTCCCCCCCCTAGGGTATCTTGGGTCGATTGGCCTGCCACCACACTGATTGGGGGGGGTTATATTTTTCATTTGGCCCCCCGACGAAGAAAATCATTGTTAATAATGCCCCTAAAAATGGCTTGTTTTCGGTATTTTCAAACTTTAACAGCGGCAATTATGCTTAAAAAGCTGTATTCTGTTGCGTACGAAAGCTTAAACAACGTTTGAGACAACAACACAGCCCCACCGACCATACCACTAATCTGTGGCAGTGCTGTGGCTGGGGGGGGGGTCCCCCCCCAATGGTACCCTACCCGCCCCGCCGCCCCGGCCTGGTACGCTACCCCCCTACCCGCCCCGCTCTGGTACCCTACCCCCCTACCCGCCCCGCCCTGGTACCCTACCCGCCACGATTTTTACCCCCAAAATGCCCATTTTTCGGTCAAAAATGCCCAAATTTCGTACGAAAACCCTAAAAAGTGCAAATAATTTCGCGATGCGCGCGTTATATGTACTTTTTAGTTCTTAATAACAGGCAACCGCGAAAAAACTTGTGTTGTACCCTACCCGCCCCGGGGAAAAATCTCCCCCTCCAAAAACGGGGGCCCCCCCCCCCCCCCCAGAACCTATTGGGGGGGATTTTTCCCCCCCCCAAGAAATCCCAGGTACACTACCCCCCTACCCGCCCCGATTTTTTCCACCTATGTACCCTACCCGCCCCGCAAAAGTAGCCACAGCACTGATCTGTGGTACGGTGAAGGTTGGGGTAGGGTTCTATTAATGGGGGGTCAATTATGGGGGTTCTATTTTTGATTTCGAGCCATTTAGGGGGGGTTCAATTAATGGGGGGTCAATTAATGGGGGGTTCTATTTCCGACAATACGGTACCAGGGCCGACCGGGCCGGGCCGGGCAGCAATTTTTTACTCTTCGGCAGGGCCGGACCGTGTCGGCGGGACGAATAAGAAGACGGCGGCGACCGTGCCTGCCGGGCAGGGCCGGGCCGAGATTACCCGGCGCCGGCCCGATCCTGCTGACCTCTGATTTGATTTTGAACTTTAAGTGACTGACATAAGACATTTAACTAACATCTCTAAATTGCACCAACGCCAGTTCCCCCAACTCAGCGACACACGCGTACGCAGCCTCGGTCTGCAGGAACAGCTGGCACAAACACATTTCTTCGCTGCGAAACGTCATCTTGAACGATCGCGTTTGCGTTCTCCCAGTCCTCTCGCCTTATTTGAGTCGTTTTTTCAATGTTTTTCTGAAGAGAAAGAGAATGTGCTCATTCACGGACGTTTTATAATTCGATTAAAACAGAAAAACAAAAAGAGCGAAGCAAAATGAAAACGGAAAACCAACCCAACGGCAACAAAGAACAGCTTTCCGAAAAAAATTATCGATCCAGTTTTTCTCTACCGTAACCTTTGCAATAGGCAGGTGATGTTCACCATGAAAATCAGGCAACAGTACACACACGTGTGACGCACAAACACGTTGTTGGAGGACGTGAAAACTGCAGCACAAAATGACAACACAGCGAGTCTGCCTGTCAGTTATGTTTATAACGTAGTTTTAGAGCTCACCATACACACGCGTTCGTGGTGTAGCGGTTAGCATGGATGCCTTCCAAGCATTCGATCCGGGTTCGACTCCCGGCGAACGCATTTTGCGGTTTTCAGTTTTTGCATTTCTTCAGTGGAACTGATTGACAACTTTTTTAGAAGTATTCCAACACAAACTGGCTATGAAGGCAGAGATCTTGTGTCACGCCCAAAAAGACAGTCCCTACGTATAGGCAATCCGCCAGCTCATGGCACTCATACACACAGGCTACATGCTACATTACTGCCGCAGAAGCTCTTCTCTGCAGTCCGGAAACACCCCAAAAAAAAAAAAAGGAAAAAAAAAAACAAAAAAAAAAAAAAAACCCAAAAAAAAACCCGCAAAAAACCCCCTACCTATAATCCTGGTCCCTTTGTCTTCTTGCCGCAAGAATGTGTCTGTGTCTGTCGTCAACAAGCTCAAACGTTTTTCATCACTCTGTTGCTAAATTTGGGCATTGTCTGGTTGCGGTATATGTACCTCATCTGTCTCACGATTACTTTTTTTGGCTTTTTGTCTTCAGAATGGAAGAATGTTGTGTTCGAAGCCTTCGATTTGGTGCCTGAAACTTCGTCGTATCTTACTTTCTGTTGTCTTCTTGTTTGCCATGATGGCCGCATGGAGCTTTGATCAACGTGGCGCATATCGCATGATGTTTCAAGATATGAGTGACAAAGTGGATATAAAAACCCGATCGCTTGTCAAACAACTGGAAATTTATGTCTACTCAGCGCACGACACCCCCACCGGTTCCACACTGGTTGTGGTGTCCGAATGTCTGTCGGGAATGACCCACGTGGTGTTAGGCGCTTTCAACAAGTCGGCAGTAACGTTCCGTGTGAAGCAATGCGGATCGCGATGTCTCGATTTCAATTGCAGCCTGAGCTGCTGGTATTTGACGGTTAGCTTTGGTTACGTTGAATAACTATAGTGGGAAGCTGGAACCATCACCATCAATGGGTGATATTTTCGAAACGGTGTAAAGGTGAGTTGGGTGTAAAGGTCGGTGTAAGCTCAATCGAAAGCTCGGTCGTTGTCAGCTCGGTGTAAACATGAAACATTGCCTGCTTTAACGTGGAATGTTTCATGTTTACACCGAGCTGACACCGACCGAGCTTTCGACCGAACTTACACCGACCTTCACACCCATCTGAGCTTTACACCGTTTCGAAAATGCCACCCAATGTGTTCTCTCAAACGCGGTGCACATCAACATCGTCAGTACAAATGCAGCATGACCCTGGAAAGAGAATAGGTGCCCATTCCACTCATGAAACATCACAAGACGATTCATGCTGTGGGAGGTTGAAAGCAACAATATCCATTTCAGTCCCCAAAATCTGTGACGCAATTGCCACGAATATTCAAAAACGTTGCTGTCATTCCACACCAAATCGACCACACAACTTCATACACACTCAGCGTTTGTGTGTCACCAATGCTGTACTATGTGGACTGGCAAAATCTGATTGAATTCATGGAAATTTGGGTGCAACAGGTGCGTCATCATCACATGAGTATCTTAGCAAAGCAGTGCACCAGGGCATTGTCAGTGCAAATGCAGTACAACTGAGCAGACTGCGATGTTCTATTATATGCGATAAATCCTCACAATCGGGGGTGTTTTAGGTTCAGGCTTCACGAATAGGCTTTTCAGGCTCAGGCTTTTCAGTTGTTCATCGCAGGGCCTGACCACCGCTCATGTCTATTGGACATCAATGTCTCGCGAAGTCCGTCGCCTGACCGAGTTGTACGCCGCTGTGAATCTTCTAGAGCGACGTGAGTTTGCGGAGTTGCCAAACGGGCGAAACACCGAACTGCAGTTGTACGGTCAATACATCACTTATCACGATTGTTTGCTTCGTGTGAAACATCACTTAGACAACTGGACGGCGTTTGTTGATCTGGATGAGCTTGTGGCGCTCGGCAATCATAAGAGGGGCACAGTCGGATTTGGGGTAAACTGTTTACTTTGTTCCTGGATCAAACATTCCTGAATTATGAAAAGCAAGGTAACGTATGTATTGAATACGATGCAGGGGTACGAAGCATATAGTTTATAAGGCACGATTGCATGGTTGGTTCAATGGCAAGATTGGAACAACCTCTATGCTGGCCGAACTTTATCGAACGCCATTGCAGAATCCAATCAAAATAAAAATTGCTATTACTGTAGACATGAAAATTACATATTTTTACCTGGCTTGCCCCTGTGTAGTGCAGCAATAGTCGCATTCTGGGTGCTGGCGTTCAATTTTCGGTCCCAATTTTCTTCAGGATTTTCTCCAAACCGTCGAGTCCACTATCGGCATCATTCAACTCTTCAGTCTGTACGCCTATCCAATGCAGTGGAATCGGTCACAAACCGTGCAATCGGTCTCGGATTGGGACTTTGAGGATTTCAGCGAGATTCGTGTGGAAATCAAGCCACAATCGATGACGAAGAACATTGTGCGACCAGCACGGGTGCACAGGATAACGGCGCACTGGGTGCTCGAACATGAGGACGTCAAGTGAGTTTGGCACCATTACATAGGTATTATATGTAGTTTGGGTTCATGGCGAGCTGGCTAGTGAAGCCCTTATCAATGATCGCGGAATAAGATTACAGCAGTTGGTAGGTTACCACCGAATTTTATGCTTCAACTTTGAACCAGTTTGAATTTGGCTTGATCAAGTGACCTTTTTGATTCAATCACTGATGCCTCTGCTTTCGACCAGGATGAAAATGTGATACTGCAGCTGAGCAACAAGCAACATTTACGCTGCTGGCACCAGTGAATCTATGATCAACGCGCGTCCGGTCCGATCCCGATCACAAGGGTTGATAATTTGAGTTTCCATTCCAGAGCGGTAACCATTGAGCCGGACTTTGCGTTCCTGATGCACGTGCGCAAAGCACCAGCCAGACGCCGAGCTGATGTTCCACGTGCCAGATACAAGGCGTGGCGTGAAGTAGTGCAGAGGGCGAACAGAGCATGGAAACGGCGGTTGGATCGAAACGCGGATGTGAAGGTTTGCAATTGGGTCGGAACGGTATCACTTGCACACTCCTGGTGAAAGGATTGGCTCGGTCATGTAACTGTATTTGGTTCTTGTTAGATATTTCGCGATTCACTGATGCCACCAGTTTTGACCAGCGTAAAAGTTGTTGCCAGCCAACTGATCAAGAATTTAGGCTGATCGAAAATTGTGGCACGTTTTCGACTTAGGGATCAACTTGGCCCATTGACGTATTCGACGTCTTCCTATCCATGGACCCGTGCATTCACGCCGGATTCGAAGATCTTTTCGATTCGATCAAGGCATCAAAGACTTGTTGGTCGATAGCCAGATGCACAAAGTACATCAACGCAAGCAGCGACTACCACATTGTCGAAGCTAACAGATCGAAATGGACGCAACTGGATGCTATTGAAGCACCATTGCAAGCACTGGGCAGGATGTTTGATGGACGTTCTTGACATAGACGGCCCGGTATCAAACTTTGGTGTGGGTTCGGTCCGGATCGGTCCTGCCTTCATATAGCGACTCGTTGATGCAACAGTTATTTTGACCAGCGTAAAGTTGGTCATTTACGGCTAATCAAGAACTGGTATTACGCTGGTCATTATTTGGCATCCGCAGATTTCGACCTACCCTGTGATACAAGAAGTCCTGTGACCAGGCAGCCCAATACCGGACTGTACCTGTCACCAAGTTTGATATCAATACCGGCACCGACTTTGCTCCTAGCAGAGCGCACCCATATTTGTGCAGTCAAGCAGGGTGACTTGACCATATTATTGTGACTAGGCGCTTTCCACGATGTTATGGCCTGTGATGTAACAGCTTGTTCAATAATAAAAACGTTCATATTTCGTATCGCGTGTCTAAACTATGTACATATGCAACAACTTTCGTTCTTGCTCTTGCGAACACGTTGCACTTTCTTGACTTTCTCACCCACTCAATGTAAATCTAAGTTTCCGCGACACATTCTGATGCCAAAAGTGGAGGTGAAGTTGAATTTTGCCGGCTCGAAATGTCCACAGCTCTGTTTATACTGATTCTTCTTGTGGTTGTCCTGTTGATCTGCTGGTGTATTTACTCACGTTGCTATAATCGTCGAGGACTTCAACAGCAACGCATTAGCAGTGGTAATTCACGAAGTGCAACATCACCTAAACCGACACAGCAGGGACAAATCACTGAGAGCAACTGCGAAGCGACAAATTCAGAATCTTCATTCATCAGAACACGCAATCATCTAGTCGATCTGCAGGGATTCACGGCTGAGGTATGTATGTAGGTGAAGTTCCAGAACTCTTTAAATCTGGTGATAAAGAACTTTCCAACTCTTCGACATTCCTGAATAGTCGACCGCCGTGTTGTTTCAGGGTGCCAAACATCTGGTCCGACGCACACTCAATCTCGCGAGGACGGGCGACACCATAACGTTGATTGTCGGCAACGGTTGGTTTCGTCCGTCAGTGCCTTATTGTAAGGTCACGCAGTCATTTGGCGCCGTCGCACTGGCGATGATCTGGTGCACCACCCGTCTGAGAAAACAGTCAAAAACGCGTTGCACAGTTCACATTGTGTGCGGAGACAGTCAGCGCACGGTTCTTTTAGGAAACAGAGTTAATGTGTATGGCACCTTGAGAAATTCCAGAAAACATATTCATCTGTCACTAATCCTAAACTGGACTTGATCTCGACTTCATGTCAATTTTTGTCTGCTGTTTATTTACTGTTCACATTTGTCATGCCGCTGTTTTTTTGGAAGATCGGTCGCGATCGAAGATCGCTATGGGCGGTGCACTAGGTCATCGTCAGTGCGAATGACCTGCAACGTTACCCAGATGCATATGCTCAAGCTTCAGTTTCGCATACTCGTGGAATATCACCGCATGCGCAAATGTGCTTCAGGTATCAATGCAGGATCGAACAATAAGCTGACATCAAACATAATCGACTTTCTTCATCAATATCATTCGGACGCAGAGACGAGCAGCTTTGCATGGCGGCATCGTATCACGTTCACAGACAGCACCGAAGGTAAAATCACGATCGGAGTGCGGTGAACAATGGGGACTACCGCTTGATCCAACATAACATTTTTCTGCGATCTCAGCTGTTTAAAGTGCAAAGCGATGGACGTGACTGTTCTACGTCAAACATCTACCAACCATAGGAACCACCAGCCACACCCCCCCCAAAAAGAACCACAACAAAAACAAAAAAAAAAAACACAACCAAAACAATACATTGTGCCATTTTATAATACCAGTTGTCTCCACACAGAAAACATTGAGTCAAAAAACCAGCTTTTGCGATCGTCGAATTTGGTGGCATTATTGAAACTTTGACTCGTGGTGGCCAAGGCAGGATCCAAGCGATCCGATCATCTGATTTCATACCGGCTCGGATGTCAAAAATTGTCTGCCATTTAAAAGTTCCATTCCAGCAAGCACAACGCACTTTTTCTTTTCGCGCCTCTCCCTTGACCATAATATATCATCAAAATGGTTATTTTATCGTCGATGTTACACAGTCTTTCTTATATTTTTAACGAGACTCCTTACCACCTAGCGACTGTACACACAGGTACCCAACATCCCTTATCTTTGACCCGGTTATCACCCCTTCAAACTCGCGTGGGAGCCTAAGCCATTGTTACAGTCAGCTACTGTGTACACAACGCACACACATCAAGTGAAGCGGTGAACTTCAAAAACTAGTCAAAATGCTTGTAAGTCGCTGATAAGTCGCTTTTGATGTAAGCTGGTCGGTTGGTGCCGTCGCAGTTTGCGTTGGGGCATCAGCCATGCGACAAATGATTTTTGAGTATACCTAATTAGACGTTCTAAATTAACGTTGCTATGAAACATCAGTTTGCAAAGAAACGTCGTTTACGTGAAAATATGAAAGTTCCCACATAACAGGGAAACGAGCTGGGTGTCTGACGTTTCAATCAGAAAACAAAGAGGTTTCTGACCCCAAGAACTACAAAATGTGTCATTTTGCTTCGAACGCGCTTGTTGTAAGTTGATAGGTTGAGGTTGAAAGAAAATTTGTGCTGTTTTACATCCCTTTTTACAGTACCGCGCACACGCTGTTGGCGGGTTGTATAATATATGGTTAGGCGTGGCTATTTCGGGACATAAAAATACTTCAGCAAACGCTCATTGAATTTTTCTGGAATTTTTTAGATTTTTGGAGAGAATAGTGATAACAAAGTAAAAATGCGAAAAACCCACAAAAAAGGCAACAAAATAAAAAAAATCGGCAAGAATTGAACATTTATATGCATATAGTGTACATGTATATATGATGTAGAACCTCGTATGAAACATCATAAAATAAACTCATGCGTGAAATCAGATTCTTTGGCACATGGATAACGACACAAGTCAAAAAAATCCGAAGGTGTCGAGCATTGCACAACAATACGAAAAAATAATATCAAAAATGAACTTAAAAATGCACCAGATGTCAGATTGTTCTAGAGGCTCATTGCACGTGCATACAAGAAACGGTCTAAACGCTGTACAATACAAGGCAGGATTATACTGTAGGCTTTCAGGCATAGCTGAGTTTTGAATTCCTCTGATGTCAGTTGACATTTTAGGAAAGAACGAGTGTAGAACTTTCCGTCAATGAGCAACTTTGCCACGGGACTCTCATATCATAATACAAAATACGACAATGAAAAGTAAAGCAAATGTTGCTTTCGTCAAGAAATGAGTACGGTGCCATCTAAAGTGCACAAAGGTATTGGTCGCACAATGACTTTATAAGAATTGGTCAATTTTTTCCTGATTCGTAAAGAGGGAAAGTGACGGGGCAATGACGTAGCGTTGCGTGATCGCACACAAAGCATGTGAGTAAACAGACTGTTTCAGTCCTGCGGCAACGTGGTTGATCTGGCATGTTGGGAAAAGCTAGTCCCGTTGCCTTGACAGAGAGAAAACGCGAATTTTCGATTTCGCGATAGAAGGCACGGGTTGGCTCAAGGTTTGGCCTAAGCCTAAGCCTAAGCCTAATAGTAAGCCTAAGCCTAAGCCTAAGCCCAAGCCTAAGCCTGAGAAAAAGGGAAGTCAATTTTGAAACGGGACTAGCTTTTCCCAAAATGCGTTGATCTGCTAGATTATTTTTAGCTGAAAATGTTTTGCGAAAATCACAGTGGTTAAGAGTGACTGAACTTGAAAATCAGGATTGATTTGGTGAATTCTTATATGACCATTGTGCGACCAATACCGATATACAAACCAACGTGTGCGGTTGCACGTTGCCAACGTATTGCCTACGCCAGTCAAACTAGAAGGTCAACGTTTCAACTTAGCGCCGAAAGTGCTCTTTGATCGCATCGGATCGGCTTGGATCGGTGTCCCGACCATGACGTTTTTCAATAGTGAGCATGTCAGCAGTTTTTTGTTATTGCAAACTCGATAAGCATGAAAGTTCTTTACTGGAGATCTGTGAAATTGTCCGGGTACCGATGCCAACAAAGTGCCAACCAGCTTACATTAATTTACATCGGCAATGGTTAACTCAAGTGGTCAAATCACCTCATCAACCCACTTTCTGGAGTCGTCAACTGTCCCCGAATGCCATGTACTATTTCTCGCGTTCACTCGGGAATGCTGAGTAGACGAAGTGATTTAACCACTGTAATATTAGCCCAGATATTTGACACCGACCGACTCAATTCACAAATGCAACGTCGGATTGTGCTGCGCGGCGGCAAAGTGGTGCGGGTGCGTGAAGTACGCACTGATGTGGGGTGGGGCTGGCGGGAACATTGTTGGGTACCCGGCCGACTGATGATGACTGCTCGGTGCTGGGTACTGGGCCATCTGGTGACCAGCCATCTGTGCCGGGTGCCCGGCGGCGAAACCAAACGGGTTCGGATGCGGCTGCAGCACGTTCTGTTGTGCACCATCCGGAGGCGGGACGATCGCTGTGGCCCGGGGTGGCGTTGACAGGCTCGAATCCAGCGGGGTGCCCCTTGATTCGGGTGACTGTTCATCGTCGGTCTGCGACGTCGAAGCGGTCGGATCGAACTTTGAGCCGCCGCTGCTGCCGCTGTGATCGGCCGACCCCGACTGTTGCTGACTCGCCGCCTTCCGCCGACACTTGCGATCCTTGGCGCGACGATTTTGGAACCAGATCTTGATCTGACGCTCAGTTAGGCCTGAAAACAAAGAATAGTGAGTTTGTTATACAGTCCACTCTCTTTATAGTGACGTGATCGAGACCTGTATTTTTCAGTCGCCACAGAACATTCATTATAGGTGGGTATTATGTATAGTCCGTCCACCAGCTCATGGCACTTCGTGTTGCTGCTGGCTGGCTCTTTCCCCCCCCCCCCCTCCTAAAGAAAAAAAAGAGTTTCCAAAAAAAATTATTTTTTCTCCTAAATTGCTGTTTTTATGAAATCGACGTGTTTTATCGATTTTTATTTAATTTAATTTTAAATTTGATCGAATTCAATCGTTTTCGACACATTTTCTTGTTTTTTAAGTTTTTTTGCAAAATCGCTCACGCTCAATTTCTCTTTCATTAGAACGTGGAGGAAGGGAACAAACCGGCTAGCAGCAACACAAAGTGCCATGAGCTGGTGGACGGACTATAACTATGGTGTTTGGCACAACAAGAACAAACCCTCGAAAGCCAATTTCGAGAAAAATCGACGAGACGACGGTAAGTAGTGCATGACCGCTTTATGCACTTTAGAGGGATCACGTGACCAAATGGGAACAGGTTCTGATTCCCAGGTCAAGGCATGGAAATTATCTGCTTGACTCACTCATTTTGCAGCAAAAATTTTTTTCTCAGCAGAAATGGGGAACCAAGTCGAAGTGGGATTTAGTACTGTTAGCATACAGGTCTGTTGGTTATCAAGGTACTGTTGTGTTCTCATATTTCTCACAAACATGCGCAATGATCACACAATCAACTGCGCAGCGTGTTCACCACGGCGGTCCATTTCAACCACTTTTCACAAATGGGCGGTACACAAGGTCAGCGCCAGTTTGAACGCACCGCCACATGACCCAAAAATTTTCATCACGAGTAGGTATTAAGCGTAAACCAGCACGTTGTGCATGATGGGCATGGGCTAGTCCTGTTTTTTTGTTCTGTCCTCAATTATTTGCGATATATCGCATATTATTTTCGATATATGGTACATATGGGCATGATAACAAAAGAAGTCACACAGGATAATCACACCAACACGCCACATGATGACCACAAAATGTCAACCGTGTATATCAAAACACAACACAATTTCAAAAAAAACGCCAAACTGCAAATGGAAAACAATAAAGGGCTGCCAAACAAAATACAACCGACCGAGGTCCTGCGACAGTTGTGTCTTTCGAGCCGTCGTGATGTATTTGTTGAAAATGAACTCCTTCTCCAGTTCAAGTCGCTGTTGATCTGAGTACACCATGCGGTACTTCTCGCGGGTGCGCACACGGTAATCTGGAATGATAGTGGAGGTTGTACCATAGAGATTGGGTGCGATAACGAACACAGAAAATGGAAAAATTAACATCGGCCACTCAATAGCTTGCAAATTGTTTTGGAAGAAAAGTTTTCACATGAAAGCACGCGGTTATGCTTGCTATTGTGCCCCGATATGTCTCTGGTTTTATAACTTTCGAATATGGTATCAAAATTAAAATAAAATTTTAGAATACACAACTGAATTTGCTGGAAACCATACCCGGTCCGATGCGATATTGCCTTTGTCACAGATTGTTCACAGATTATTTTACAGATTGTTTTACACTCAAAAAGGGCAAAAGTGTTCATTTGGTTCTGCAAATAAACTCTCACACTGGTCACCATTAGTATACATCTGTTAAACTCGAAATGTCATAAATGTCACGCGAGTTGACCAATGTAAGACCGGACTGATCCATCACAAGTATGATATTCGTTCCCATCTTGCCAAAAATTACAATAATCCCCACGTCCACGCACTATTAGTGCCAGCGCCAGTGGGCAGTTTCCTCTCGTTGCTGCTGTGCACGGAAGTGGCCAGTGCCGCTGCAGCTGCCGCCTGATTGTAGCGCATCCACGGGTAGTCGGGGTACGGTAGGAACGGGTCGGCGGTGCTCGATGCTGATGAGCTCACGGCCACACCATGGCCAACAGCGTTACCGTAGCCCGTCGACACAACTGGCGACAATGGCGATTTGATCACTGACGGGGTCGAACTGGTTGGGGTCGAGGAGGGAATCTGCAATGGATTACAGGGTTGTACAAGAGGGAACGCGTGACAAGGCCGACACTTTTTACGTTCTTGGGCTGCGCGAAAGTCACATCAAAGCAGTGCCCTGCTTGGTTCGCGGCGCTGAAGTTTATGAAGTTCACCTGTTCACCTCTAGGCGCAAGTTCCGATCGGTGGACGAACAACATCAGCCCAGAGCCCACATTACCGAGAAGGTGTGGGCAAATGGGTAGCAGCCTGTCAGCTGCGATGCCAACGTGCCAAGCAAGATTATGTAATGCCACTGTCAATTTTAATGATGTGCACGAATTGGCGTGTTAGGAAGAATATATGTACGTACATACCGATGCCGGTTGGGCCCAGAAAGTGAAAACAAAGTGAAGGTGAAAGAAAGTGAAAACATTGTGGCAACTTCGGCCTTATTATCATGCCTGCTTTGGTAAGATGACCAGGTTGTTCATTCGCCCTGCCAATAACCTGGTGCACTGTCTTCGCGTGAAATGAAAACCGTTTGAAATATAGGCCCACCACGCAGTACATTGCGTGTGGTGTACAATCGCGCTGATCAAGAAAAAATACAAATTGCCAAAGCATAAAGCTACATTCCCGCACCGAACAAACCTCAGTCTTCGGCGAAACGAGATGCGTAGTGGTAGCGGCAGCTGTGAGCGGGACATACGGATTCCAGCAGTGCGTGGCTGGGTTGAATTCAAATTTGGAGGGTTGACTTGGATTGGTCGCCGTGAAGAAGGGTTGTTGATAGGGGCTGGGCATGTGCGCGTACGGGTTGGCCGGGTAGGCACTCGTCGGGGCGGCTGGGTGAGCGGAGGATTGCAACATGCTAACGGCTGACATCACCATTGCTGCAAATTGACGCAAGTCGTGAAATTTTGTTAACAGCGTTTGTGGAAATTGGATGTCAGATACGATGTACCTACACTATAGTTATTGACTGCGCGGACTTGAACTTTGCATTAGATGGTATCAAACTTGGTGGCTGAATCAACGCTATGTGAGTGACTATTTTGCACTTAGCACTTGGCGATTCTCTGGTGTCCTTGGATCGGCGTCTAGATCCAGTCCGATCTGATCATCAAATTTGATACCGGTCCACATGACTTGCACAGAGCGGGCGCGACATGGAGGGAAGCGAAAGAAACCACACGTTGTGATAGACACCCAGATTGGCAATCCAAACTCAGAACTGACGTAATCCACACACATGGCACTCTGTCGCAAAAAGTTCAGCAGCATGAGATATGTTGGGTGATGCTTCATGTTTCATGGTGAAACACCTTGCCAATCGGTGCGTGTTTGAAACACGCAGGGTCAGTTGGCAAAAAGCACCAGCAACATGAAAAGCGGGATTCCCAAATCACAATGCGTCAAATCTGCAGCTCACGTATGTTGATATGCACGTGCATAAAGCAAGGAGAATTTATAGGGATCAATATTCAATACAATGAACTAATCCATATCAATATATCCATAAATTTTAGCGCTATATTGCATTGTATAATGATTAGCTCATAAAAACGGTTGCATTCTTACGCAATGGTACTGTAGCTCGCCATTATTATGGTTAGTTGACGTGTTATTATATGGCACCGTGATAAAACACTGTACAAAATTACAAACGGTCATCAAAAGCATATAAAGGTGCAAATAATCCCCATATAGTTTTGGGTATAACCAACAGCCCTAAAACTTCTTATACAAACAAACTGACAAGACAAGACGAGTGCATACATAAGTGACAGATATCGACAGAGATAGCAACCGGGTGCTACGTCTTTATCAACTAATAAATAACGACCAACCAACCAAGGCAAACAACCAATCAGCGCGCTGAGCGGTGACCGCCTTTGATTTCAGGTCTGCTCCTGCATTCAACGCGTGTGGTGGGTATCGCTTACCGCGTCTAGGTGTAGCTGCGCACGTATAGGTACAACATGCCTCCCGCTGACAAAACATGTGTGTGCAAATGTACGTGGTTGGGCTTCTTGGGTACCGTACAGTATTTTTTGGAAGAAAGTGGAGTGCGAAGTTGGGGCTAAAATTCAAGACAGTCATGGCAATGCAGCTCAGTGGGTTCAGATGACAGCCTGGTACTGATTAACGACATCTACAAGCAACAGTTATACCAACTGATGTAGCTACCCATGTAGGTACATATGTACAGTGCATGTAGGTAACCCATACCGTACCAACTAAAACCACAACCGCGCAACGCAAGTGTCGGCAGCACAACAAATATGAATGTATGTTTTTCCACAAGCTGATCAGATCTCCCCACACCATCGCGAAAACCGCACTTTTCAATCTAAAGACGTACTTTATCTTGATCAACACGTGGAAACCGGGACAAGTTAACGTCTGCTGAGAGCATGCGGTAGAATTTGACAAAGGAGAACAGAGATTTGCAGTCCGAAGCGGCTGTGGTTGGACTTGAGAATTATGCATCTCTAATCCAATCCAATCGACCACAACGAACGCGAAATGACTAGCAAATTGGGTATCCACATACCCGACCAACGTGCACTGCACACACCAACATGTAGTACCGTATACACAAACTGAAAGACGCAGGAGAAAGAGACCACCTTGGGTAGTGACTTATATGGTCGATCTTTATTAGGGGGCAATAAGTCATAACAAAAATGAAAAAGTATACATTTAGTGGTGTCGTAAATCGGCGCTCGCGGTGGTGGTGACAAAACCACGACGACGATACACATTTGCCACACACGCGCGCGGCGTTCCTCCAAAAGCAACACATAAAATGTGTGTGTACCATGAACACCTGGGTTACGGTAAGTGTATTCCTATGCATGGGTGGGTGTTGATTTTTGATCTTTCGCCGCGACCTTATGCAAATGTGGTTGGTCCGGTCCGGTCTGGGATTAAAGAAAAGAGAAATAACAGATCGGACACCTGAGAGCCGCCAGGTACATCAATATTACCAAAGATGAGTTTCGGAGCCTGATGCCCAGTTTTGTCGGGATGCGCCGTTTTGCGTTTGTTGTTGTTTTTATATCCGATATTATGATTATTATTATGGAATCAGAGAGGTTGAAATGAAAGAAAGAGAAATAGAGTGTCGTAAAATGCAACACGTTCTGCGTTGACCAAGAAAGAAAGACCATGGCGTTTTTACAGCGGCTTGCCTGCCGACACAAGGTGGCATTTGGTAATCGATACCGTAATCCAAATGTGTATGCACATATCTTGGGCGCATTGTTGAATAGATACCTATACGAAACATGCAAGAATAGGCACCTATACGATACCTGCACATTGTTTGAGAGAAAATAAGTATCTGCAGAGTTTGGAAGAAATCCGTTAAAAGTTATGCTTGTGCACTTGGTTACATTGAAATAACCCAAAATTAGCCGTCAGTGACAAACAGCGATACTTTCCCACACCTTCTAATCCCCAAACAGCCCACCTTGAGCGAAAATCTCCCTCAAGCTGTGTGTGCGTGCCGCATAAGCTCCGTGTTACCGAACCCCAACCCTCAACCAACTTGACTAATTAGATGCATGCGGTCTATGAGCCGGCTTGCGGCGTTCTGCGGCTATAAACATAAAACAATAAAAGAACAACATTGTCTTCCCTTCCCACGCAGCTCATGCACGGGTTTTGGGAGAGGATTATTGTTGGGTCCCGCGTTGGGTGCATTCAGTCTGAGACCAAGGACAACACGGTACCCAGCTTTTGGGCGCGTGATACAAGTACCCACTTGGTTCTGGTGCGTGCATAATTCTAATTGAGATGGGTTTATGACACCTGTATATTATAATATTGACATTCTGATTAGCGTTACTAATTGTGATCAAGCCCCTTGTGCTCGCCGGGGGTCATGGGAATGAAAATTAAGTAGGTACATGCTTCAATATTAGCCGGGCAAAAATGCCTTTGGGGTCTTTTGAGTGAGTGATCTGGTCATGTGCTTCGTCTGTGGGGATCTTCTGCTGACGAATTTGGTCAAGAAACCACAGTGTCACCTTTGACACACGGATCCAACACAAAATCCAAAATCGTGCCAGAGACGAGAGCTTGGCAAGCCAAAAGTGTGTCTAGTATGTATTGTGGTATGTATGCATGTATACCTACAGTATACCTTACATTGTGCAGACATAGTCGGTATTTCGGTTCCTCGCTTCGAGTTTATTTCAAAAAACGGCGGGGTGGTGCACCAGGTTATCGTCAGTGCTCCAGATGGGCACGAGGCAACAAAAAGAGACCCCGGCTGGTTTTTGTGCTCGTGCTGAAACATTGCTTTTATACAAATGCACAATGACTCTAGATCCAGAACGGTCTTTCTCACATTCAATCAGCTTCGAAATACAAGCAAACAAAGCCAAACATAATTATCAAGATTAATGTACGCTGGGGACAGCGGACAGATCATCCAATTTTACTCATGGTCACTTGATCCAATCCAATTGCGTCATGTGGCACACGCGCTCAAAAGTCTTGTCCGTAATATTGTATTTGCTTGTGTCCTTTGTCTCACTTTGTCACAATTTTTGGTTGTTTTGTCAATCTCACTCCCAGCGGGTGACCAACGTGCACCATCATAGGGGTACCTACAGTAACCCAAAAATATCACACCCCATGTTGTGCTGTCGTCGCGCGTGTCACACAGCTGGGACAAAACGCGCGTCACCAATACACAAAAGCGCAAATGCACCAAGGCGATCTTTGTGTATGTTTACACTTCAAAAAGACCCAGAAGTGCAATTATCAAAGACATTCACCCGACACAAGTGATTATTCATTCCATCATTCGCATTCGCAACTTATACAGAAACATCGAGCACAGGTCTGTTTTTGGTATCCAACCCATCTGCTGTTTATCTCGCACCGCCCGGCCCAAAAGCGCGCGCCGGCTCGGCTCGGCCCTCGAGGGGCCAGAAGGGCAACAGTAGTAGCACACGCCCCAAATAGATGTGCACCTGTAGATTTGTGCTAATGAATAGGACGACCCTACAAACAGTGGATACTTTAGGGCCTAATCTCATCAATAATCTCGTGAACCAAAAAAGGCCAACCCGCAACACAAATATTTTCGCGCCTGCTATCACACACCTAAAAGGGGGCAGGGATGGATAAAAGATGAAAGCACCCACCGACGCATGTCTAATTCGTTTAACGTATTATATGCATAATCGCACTCTCTCTCGGCTCGGTGAAAGTGAAACATCAACATGTTGTTTGTTGGGTCCCCATTTTGGGTGCCATGATGAGGGGCCCTATAACTGGCACCCACAAACTGAACAGGTTGGCCAAGATGTGCTGGGCATCTGTTGATCTAATCTAATCTGCATAGATCGTCTCTCGGTGTATTGATACATCAACAACAACACCCTCTTGCGTACATACACGTGTCACTCACAGTTGAGGTGGGGATGAACTTGGGATTGGGTGTTTGATGTGTTTGGGTCAATGGGCTAAGTGATGGGTTCGACCCCGGAAACGGAATGGGAATCGGGTTTGACACTTTCTTTTTTTTGCATCCGTAATTGAATCAGGTCTGTTCAGAACCAGTGAGTTTGTGTGGACATGGAACCAGACACGGCAAATCTCCTATGTGTTTCGTTCATCGTTCAGTTTGGTTTTGTGACCAAAATAATGAAAAACAAACACCGGCACTGACAAACGCAAGACGCGGTGTATACATTGATAAGTATAATGCCACAGTGCATACTACCTTTAGGACATTGTGAATACGCCTGGCTTCTCAATCAGTGTAATGCTGCGAATAAAATTCGAAGTTCTCAAAAGTTTGAAAAATACAGAACGCCGAAGACTCGGGTACCGTAGTCCTTGTCTACATAAAAACGACTCAATCAAATAATGGTGTGATGGCAGATAATCAATACACAGTCCGAATCGCCTGGCTACCCGAGCCTGGCATGGTCAATCGTTGTTCGTTGAAGTCTAGGTTATTGGGAAACAATTTTTTTAACGGACTTACAGTATATACTCTGGCAATTCTTTTGGGAGAAACTTTTAAACCGTGTTGCCTGATCCGTAAAGCGCATTATGCGTGCACTGGCTGCGGAAGTCACGTGACCGCTACAGCCAGTGCACGCATCATGCGCTTTACGGATCAGGCAACGCGTTTGAAAAGTTTCTCCCTAAAGAATTGTCAGAGTGTACATACATAATAAAAAGTGTCGCAACCGTGCTACAGGTGACCCATGAGTGTTCGTACCCAGGCTATCTGGCCCAAACTATCGGCCAAGCGATTACCCAAGCAGGATTGGATTATGAAGTAATCGATTTTGAATACCAGAGACATGGTGATCATTGGATCACGCCTCTGCTGAATGAGAAGCTCAATGGAACGGTGGACACGTCAACCGAACAATGGTTGGATCAGTTGTTTTGTTGCGTGGACTTTTGCGATATAGCAATAGCCCGAGGCAAGCCTGGCATCTGAATCTGTGCAGTTCAAACAAACTAAACTCAAAGAGTTGAAAAAATCGAAAAAAAACGGAAGTCGGAGTGCGTGGGGCCATGCCGACTGTGACAACGACAAGGCAAAGACAAATTTTGTTTTGTACCGTAGTTTGCGATGGCATTGTTAATGAACAATTTTACGCCGGCTTAGATTATACTGCTTCATCGAAACATGCGCTCCAGTAAAGATTTGCTCTTGCTTTGCCTTCGACGTAGTCGTGGTGTTTTCCTTCAAGGTTGATAGGGCCCGTTTCTTCAAGAGCGTAACGGCCCAGACACATAAGAACACAACCGGTGAGACGTTTACGTCGGATCGGACCGAATCGAATTGGCCTTTGACCAGGTTGCGGTCTAAAACTGCAGAAAGTGATCTACGGATGCGCCTTGTAATATCGTAAAAGATGTTTCACCAACAGTCTGTTGAAAATTGACGCTGGTGGAAATCAGTGGCATCAGAAATCATAAGCAAGAGAGCAAGGCATATCGCACCGTAGATTTGACTCCGGACAACTGCTTATCGACTTCATTACAAACGTGGATGATAAGGGGACAAGAAGCTTTCATCGTAATCTCAGACAGTAGTTGATCTCAGGTTCGCTACCGATGCCCGGATTGCGCTGGGGCTTCAGTTCGCAGTTGATCCCGATGGAGTGTACAAAATGGCCGCTATGTATCCGGAAGAGACATCTCAGGTTCGCGTGGTGCTCACGACAAATGGGATTAGCAAAGAGTTACAATTATGTATGTTTTGCACTCCCGTCACAGTGGGCAGATGACAAACTTGGTGATCGGATCGGATAGGTAAACCGACCACAAGATTCAATTCAAACCAATCTTGCTCTTACAGTTCGGATCCGACGGATATGATCGGACTTCTTTGACCGGTCCCATCGGATCCGAAGATCAAGTTTGGTGCCGGCTTTGGCCAACAGTCCCTTTCACGTGCTATAGGTCAACTATTTCTCGGCGCTGTTTTCGTACGTAAGCATGTTTGACCTGTTCGTTTGGCTGGGTCTGATGTCGATGTACGTGATGAACAAATGCATCAAATCGATCACACGAGCATTGGAAACGGTGCTGTATTTAACTTATTTGTTTTTTTGCAATGATGATCTGCGCAACGAAATTTGCAAACTGAAAGCAGAATCAAGAACCCAAACATTTTGCAGCGTGGTTGGCGCAGTCACATTCGTTTGACGTCAGTGATGCGGGTTACGGTGCATCTAACCGTTGGTATATTGCTCGGATTATACAGGTCGGTCTGGCACTAGATCATTTCTGTAGAAATCTAGACGTTGTCCTGGCCTAACTTGATACTGATGACCTTGTGCAACATGAGCCGTAATATGAGCCCAGTCTGTCCTTTGCAGCAACATGTTGTTGGCGCGCATTCTCGTGCCGCATCGTACGTATCCGATCACCAACTTCATCGAGCTCGTGGCATCGATGCGTGACAACGACATGCAATGGATGGTCACACCCGATGACGGATTGTATGAACAGGTGCTCGCATCGACCGAACGGCACACGTTCAGGCCGTGGAAGGTTGGCGGATTGTTTGTACTGATGGGCATGATAACAAGATTGACTGGCTTCAATAATTGTCGACTATGAGTGCGCACGCATGCAATCATTGCGTAAGTGAAATGCGCGGAATGGCGCGCGCTTTTTGACGATCGCACGTTAACCTAGGAAGACTTCAGTTTCAAGTTTTGCATTGTAAAATGTTTCACTCGGGTGCTATGAGAAGTTATCAACCACGTGCAATTGGGAAATTGGACTCATTACTGGATCGTTTGTCCATCCCTGGGCATGATAACAAGAACGACTGAGTCGGACAAAACGGTGAAATTCCTGGACTTACTTGACGTTGTTTCAGCAATAAAATTTCAACCACAGAGAAGTTTGGGTCTACATTAGATCATAAAAACGGAGACGAATAGACATTATTAGATCATAAAACCACCGGACCGGACCGTGGGTGAGTCACCGGACCCTGAAAAAACAAATGGTCGAAACGGTCGAAAATGGTCGAAAACCTTCTTGGCTCGCCACAATTTCACACACAAAAAATACATAATCGAATTCTTTATCCAACCATCAGGAGGAGCTGCACCGCAAGCCACCGCTGTTCGAAGAATACGACAGCTACTTGAAACATCTGGAACGAGGCGACGCGGTGTTTGTGATTGACGAAATCGGCTATCTCATCCATCTGAGCACGCTGTCCTGCAAACGGATGCGAATCGTCGAACTGCCCGAACTCGGCATGCTGCCCGGTAGGGATCGGTATCAGGGGGCACCCACACCCACACCCACAACACGTGCACCCAGCGGCAGGGGCTTTTGGCTGGCCTAAGCCCATATAAACTTTCTGAGTGTACGGCTGTCCCACAGTCGCTGAAAACCCCGCACTAATATTTCAATAAAAAGACCTCGAAATTGAACGTTTTGACATTCTATAGTATGTGCTCTACAAAAAACTGCTTACCACAAGTCTGAAACAGGGAGCCGTACCATTTTTTGCCGTGCGCGGACGAAGGTGAGTTAGCGCGTCCAAGTTCTTTTTTGGTGATAGGGTTGCGTGGGACGCTAGTTTTGACAAGCAAGGGCAAAAATATTTGCTCCAAACAATGCAGCGTAGGTGTAGGTCAACCACGCCGTTGAAACAACGCTACCGCACACTCATGGTGATATTTTCGAAACGGTGTAAAGGTCAGTTGGGTGTAAAGGTCGATGGAAAGCTCGGTCGACAGCTCAGTGTGATAGACTTCGGTGTAAACTTGAAACATTCCACGTTAATAACAGGCAATGTTTCACGTTTACACCGAGCTACGCCGACCGAGCTTTCGACCGAACTTTACGCCGACCTTTACGCCCAACTGACCTTTACACCGTTTCGAAAATTCCACCCTCAGACTGTTGAAAGTGGCACGCCAACCATGCTTGCTACATTAGCGCACCCACACTCAGACCCCACCCCACGTCCGATCCCTATTGCTCGGCGGTCTCCTGTTCTCACCACACACCCCCAAATGGGTGGTAAACGCCGTTGACGCGCAAATCGTCAAACTATTTGAACGGTACGATACGTTGAAAAAGAATTACTACAGCTATCAACTGGCGGTGAGTGCCGATCGATGTAGCAATCAATCGATAATCGGGCGATTTAAGAACAATCGACGCAAAGAACCGATCGAAGTGGCTGAGACTCTCATTCTGTTCATAATTCTGATGGGGATGTTCGTGATCGCTGTTGGGTTATTGGCATGTGAGCGCGTCTTGTATCGCGTTAGATTGCGCAGGGCAATTAATGGAACTTTTGTTTAAATATTGCGTCAACATAAATGTTGGTCAGATATCATTTTGGACACTCAAACTCATACACTTCTTTTATTCTGAATGAAAGCTGCTTTTGTCTCCCCTGTCAATCGAAGCATGGCACTTCGATTTCTGCTGATACAGTTTTCTGCGCTGATCACAGTGAGTTAATCTTATACCGACGTTTTTTTCCTTTACATATAAAACGTCTATGTCTCGCACAATGTTTAGGTTTGTGAAACGTCAGCCATCTTCATGGCAGCAACGACAACAGCTTCAAAAAAGGCCGCAGGTATACCTAATATTTATTTTGTATATCGTCGTCTAATCCACGAAAAACATTGCTATTTCTGAAAACAAGCAACACCAAATATTTAGGCCTGCAGCCAACAGTGGCGCCTCCACCGTCATGCATGTGTATAGCGGCCGATTACACGGGTCCGTGAAACACCAGTTTTGGGGAATTATTTTTATAATTTTCAAATATAGGTCTTTGTTACTAACTCGCAGGAGTTGGAGTGCACACTTTGATGCCTTGTGGATGCGAAGGTGAGCTTTCATGTGTTCACATAAAGTTAGTGAAACGTCATGGAATCGAGTGCCCCTTGATTCAGGCGAAGTGCCCGCGCAGACCGCGGACGGCCGAAAATGGTGCAACACGAAATTGATCGACAAACATAAACCAACGTGTCCGTTTCTGATCCTATTGTTTTAACGAACTGCATGTTATTCCTTGAGAACTCAGAATGTCACAATGGAACCTCAGTTAAAAACCTGACCCCTCAACTTAACCACCGGTGTTGTCATGTCCATCGATGAAGTATAAGATGGAAATTTCACGAATCCTTGTTGTGACTGATGTAGGCTTGTTTCCAATGTTTCACACACTATCGGATCACTAGGGCCAGGGCGAATGGGGGCAAAACATCCGCGAGCCGATTTTATCCTTTAGTCCTTTTAGCATCCGAAACTTTTTCACAGGCCTCACATGGTCGCCGCCCATCAACGCGAGCGAATGCATGTGTGAATGTCCACCCGAATTGTTGGGTATCAATTTGGGCTTCCTACCACTTGGATTGGGTAATAGACTTGGTCGGACATTATTATTACCGTTGGGGTGCGATAAACGGAAAAAGAATTATGTTCAATGCTCGAAGGGAGAATGCGAATGTGAAAAGTTGGACGAAACAAAACGAGGATGATTATTTTTGGTGATTTTTATTGCTCAGCGTTGTGTTAATAAACTTTGTGCGTTTCCTCAGAAGTGATGTTTTACGTAAGCATAAAACAAAACCAAAAGAGTCTTTTGGGGTCATGTGCCAAAATCTGGTGCTTTCTCACCGACGATGACCTGGCACACACGGTCCGTACGATCGGATACCGTACACCTCAAATCAAGGGATCGATGTGGCGTCTTATGCAACAGCCAGCACCACGCTGGAACACGACTTTGAACTTTGACGTTGAGGTCGATGCTGAGCTTGACTTGTTTTGTGAATTCCAATAATAATCCGAACCAATTGCAACAATGTTGTTTACTGTATACTGATGTGGTGAAACGAACCACGAATCTTTTTTGAGACTCGCTCGCTGGTATTTCCTTTCTGATATACTTTTTCAACGGGTGAATTTTAGAACTGAAACTGTTGAAAGTTGATAATTGACATCATTTATCTTTTTGGTACGTTTAAAGCTCGGTTTTTTGCACCTGTATTTGGTATATGAAAACATAATAATGAAACAATTGAAAGGGGTTAAAGGGGGCCCGACATTATTTTTACGACACAACCTATTGTTTTATGTCACTGACCACAAGATGACATCTTGAGGAACATGTCTCACAAAGACAACAACATTGACCCGCGCTGTTTTCAGCATAAAAATCACCACCGAACATCGAATGTCAGGAACAAAAGTTTGTTTGCTGTAGTCGCTCCGCAGCTTGAAAATAATGAGCACCGAGCTCAAAAATTTGTGACATTGACCATGTGCTTATGTAATATTTGCGAAACATTTTTCCGGCAACATGCTCTAACCGCCTTCGCAGTGTAGCAATTGTCGTAGCAGCTGAAATGTTTCGCAAATACTACGTAAGCACCGAGTCTTGTCATTTTTTTCTGAGCTCGATGCCTGATTTTCAAGCAATCGAGCGACTACAGCAAAACGACTTTTGTTCCTGACATTCGATGTTCAGGCGTGATTTTCATGCTGAAAGCAGCCCCGTTCAATGTTGTTGTCTTTGTGAGACATGTTCCTCAGGATGTCGCCTATCAGTTTCTGACATAAAATCAGGCGGTGTGTCGTTAAAAAATAATAATGTCGCCCCCCCTTTAAGGGCGGGCTTAGGTTGAATCCGGTTGGAAATCGGAATCCGGAAATATTTCCGGAAAACGCATTACTTTTGTATGTAAATTCTTGCGTTTTCCGGAAGTGCTTCCGGAGCCCAGAAATGTTTTGTATTTTTGCATGCTAATTATTTACGGGTTTCGAATTCCGGATTTAACGTAAGTTCGCCCTAAGAGTGTACTAAAAAGTGTAAAACACGCTGACAAAGAGTGTAAAACAACGGCAATGTCACAAAACATCCTGATGCAAAGACCACGCTCGAAAAGCAAGACAGATTTTCACGACAGGGAAAAACATACTCATACATACACGTACTACATTGTTAATCTTTTTGTTTCTTGTGCGCTACATTTTCGTGCCTATTTAGGTTAATTTTCTGTGCGAATGCTTTTCCACAACCGGGATGGGAGCACTTGAAATCTTTTTGTTTGTTGTGTACTGCCTTCACGTGCTGATCTCTCGTAAATTTGCGTCCGAACACAGCGTCACAACCGGGATCGGTGCATTTGTGTTCTTTTCGTTTCTTATGAACTATCTTCATGTGCGTTTCCATATTTTGTTTTGCTGCAAATGTTTTTGCACAACCCGGATGGGTGCATGCGAATTCTTTTTCCTTGTTGTGCACTGCTTTGACGTGCCGGTCCACTTTTGATTTTGTTGCAAATGCTTTTCCACAACCGGGATGGGTGCATGCAAATTCTTTTTCTTTGTTGTGCACTGCCTTCACGTGCCGATCTCTCTCGTATTTGCCTGCGAACGTAGTTGCACAACCGGGATGGGAACATGTTAATTTCTTTCGTATCTGTCTTCTCTTTGCTTGTGTGTGGTTGTCCTTTGAGCTCGCCGTCGACTCTTGCTGACGCGGAGGACTTGGACGTGCGTGTGCGTGCTCGGGATGGGCGGCTTCCATGTGTGCTTGATGATCGGCCTCGTTGTGGAAACCCGGCACGGTGCACAGACGACAGCGGATCGGACCCTGCGCGGTTGCAACGGGAGATCGCCGTCAATAAACAGAATTTGGTGAACAGAAAGTGAACGAACCTGGGCTTGTCGGGTGTTTGCGGAGCGGAATGCATTTCGCTCTTGAGACGGTGTTTGGCGCTGATGGGCAAAAACGAAACACATTAACATTATTGGTACCATGCTAAAACCGCAAGTGTCACATTATCAGTGAGATACCCCAAAAACTAACTTTGGCGCTCCATTCCGCCGGCACTGTTGGATTAGCGGAACGGGAACGCCCAATGCGTGAGCGGTGCCCAGTTAATCGTGGCTGTTGTTTTGGCTGAATGGGCGCAATCAGATGTTATTGCAAAGTTAGGATAATCAAAGACATGATAACTTTGTATTGCGCAATCTGAGACGGCAGTCCAACAGCACGACCGTTATTTCCCTTGAAGATTTTCGGAGATGGCGCCTGCGAATATTGGGAATCTGGCTGCATTGCATCATCAACCGTTATTGAAACTGAGAGTAGACTTCTTGCTATTTTACTACATAGTTCTGGACAATAACGTCCACTTCTGGGATCTGGCATAATTTTTTTGTTACGACATGAGTCTAACAGTGGCAATGGGCCAAGCGGCAGAGAGTCCAAACCGGTGCAAAATTTGGTTCATTCACTCACACTGAGAGTGCTGTCGCTGTCGTCGTCGTGCTGACGTTTCGACGTTGACGGCTGTGGAATTGTCGTGGGAAATATTTCTTTGAAAAGTACATAGTACAGAGCAAGAACACAATGGCTTGGGGTGCACCGTTGAAAGTAATCCATTTTGGTCAATTATATTTTGATTCTTCGGATGAACAACAACTGCAAACAACAATTTCTAATATTGAATACATACCTCTGTTGGGCGTGACGAAACGTTGCTGAACAGCAGGCCAAACAATGTGAGAATACAGATTTTAATGTGCATCGCGGTGACTGAGCTTCTGTTGAGCGAAACAAGGCGCGTGAGTTCAAAAAATACCGAAAATACACGTGCTTGACAACTGCCCATCAGTCTAAAAGTCGGATTGTGGCCGCTATATCAATCTTGTCGACCCGATCTGACACGTTTGTAACAATTAGCGCCGTCACATCACTGTAGACCTGCAAAAATATCCAACAAGTTGTCACTAACCGCAAGATTGATGAGACCTATTCGTGCCGGGAAGACTGATTATAAATACAACGGATAAAGCTGATAAGCCTGATAAACCCGACTCCCTTGCGCTTGGGGGAAGACTGATTACGGATTGAAAAATAAACGGATAAACCAGAATCGGTGGTGGGAAGCTTCGTTCCCAGTGATCTGGTCCCAATTGGATGCAGCTGTTTTGGAATTGGAACTACCGCGCGTAATGTTTCACGTCAATGATTCCCTCGCTGTTTTGCAGGCCTGCGATGTTTCATTTAACTCAGGTTGGACGGAGCAGCTTAAACCTTAGCCAACTGAAACGTCACAGATAGTTACAAACTCGAGAAGCTGTCTTCGCCCCAGCTGCCCAACCCAGGAAGGCATAATCAGCCTTCCTGAGATGGCCTTGAGGGGAAGGCTGATTATGGCTTCGTTTAATTCGTAATCAGTCTCCCCCCAGAGCCTCTCTGCAGGGTGTAACTGATTACAATGGTAATCCACTCTTCCATCAACCGACCTAATCACCAAGTTTGACACCCATTAGCATATTGTGCTGTCTGCGGGGGCACGACGCGTTTGTCAGTTTGACTTCCAGTGAGAAACTGGATCGTAATTCGTTTGTGTTTTTAGCCCACGTGGCCATCTGTGTGCATTCGCACTGACGGTGACCTGGTGCACTCCCACTCCCATCTGGGTCGAATAGGTCGAAACGGTCAATCCGCAGCCATGCTGCACAATTCATACTCAGACGTTGCGTTAGTCGCACAATGACCACATAAGAATCCATCAAAAAATTTTCCTGAACGGTTAAGCACGTCTCGCTGCAGATCACAAGCGTTCTATTTACTGCCGATATCACGCTGACTGTGTTCAAGCAGCTTCACTGTAAAATCGCCAGAAATGTCTTGGAAAAAATATAAATAGAAAGCTTGTGATCTGCAGCGAGACGTGCCCTTACCATGCAGGAAAATTTTTGGATGGATTCTTGTATAGTCATTGTGTGACCAATACCTATGGAACCTTCAGCACATGGCAGTGTATGAAGGGGGTTTAGTCGGACTTGTTTCAGGTAATTCACAATAAATAAATCATTCTTCTAAACCATCCCTTGATTTTGCATCGATTTTCCGAATCATATTACGAAACTTTCTCAACGTCAAATACAACAAAAAGTGATCATGTCTGGCGACCTTGCAGACGTCGTTGAAATTGAAACAGCAATCAGCAGGTTTTGGATTTGAATCATTTCGACTTGTAAAATAACAACGTTTCTTTAAAAAAACTAAAATTAAAGTTTAAAAATATTAATTTCAAAAATTTAAAAATAAATTTTAGTGATCGAACAGCGGTCATGGATCATGTTTCGGAATCGTCGCTTGCAACAGGTATATGTGTATACGTACCAGTTTTAAGCAATGAAATTAAATTTAAAATTTCAAGATAAAGTTTTCTGCTAAGTACATAAGTTTCAGGGCATCAGCAGTCATCAACGGTAGACACGGCGATTTTGGGACTGGGCGATGGTTCGGCCGTCAGCAGTGCCAGAGCAGGTGAATTTTACAGCACGTATATCAATCTTAAAAATAATAACCCTTTGGTGCAATTGCAATGTGAATGGTGCAGCATGTTTTTTTGGTGTATCGTTTCCATCTGATTTCACAGACGGGCGGTGCACCAGATAATCGTCAGTGCGAATGCAGCAGATGCTCGCTTGACCACAAGAAAACACGGCGGCTCATGGTGCTTCTATGCCGCACACAAAACACTGTTGCACTTTTCGACCTGTGTTTAAAGATAGGCGGTGCACCAGGTCATCGTCGGTCGCACTTTATTAGTTGTATCCATAGAGCGTTCATCAACAGCACATACGGCGAAATCGAAATCGTTCTATCTCAACGACGAATTGAACACCATGATTGAACCATCGGTCGTTGAACAACCAGAACAGGAAGAAGTCGAAATCATCGATCTCGTCAGAGGCAAATCTGCCCTTTTGTGGAGCTTTACATTTCTTGACTCTCTGCTAAAACTTTCTGAACGTTTACCGCTCGCTGACCCTCGAAATTGCCACTCGATATAGTGAGTATTCTTTATAGTGACCGAAAATGGGGATCAAGTCACACTGAAGAGGGTAGAATTCAAGTGAGAAAACAAGGATTTCTTTAGCCATCGAAATCATCGGTCCGCATCGCGTGCAGTACCTGCACATCGATCCAAGGAAGGCACAACAGTTCAGTCGTCGATTGGCGGAGAAACAGAAGCAGCGACAACGTGCAAAACCACAACAGGACCAACAGGTGGTCTTCTTTCGTTCATTTATATCCTTGTGATAAATTACCTGAAATGCAGTTGAAAAACGAAGTTTACTTTCAGTTCAAACAAGAGCGACATGCGGCTTCCAGCGGCCAATCCAGCAACAACAGCTACAAACGATACGGCCTGTCGCGTCTGGAACGCGCTCACATTAAACGTGATCAGGTGGGCGCATTATGGAAATAATGCTACATTTGTATCGTGTGACTTTTCCACACGTTCTTCAGATACTGATTTTTTGCAAAAAATACGCAGTAAAAGTTCTATTTCCCATTCCAGTTCAACGGCATCGAGATCGAGCCGCAACAGCTGGGTGGCAGCGTGTATCTGACTGATGAACTGCGCGGTGTGCGACTGTTGCCCGCCACTGGCAGCGTCGAGAATCTGGTTTATCGAACGACGGACGACTAAAATACACGATATGTGACAAAGCCGTTGAAGCAATTGTGTTTTGATTTTGAAACGAATTTTGACCTGACCACGAATTTTATGACCGAAATGCAGTTTTCATTTTTTCAAAACATGGTTTGCAGCGATGATAAAAAACCTGAAATTTAGATCAAATCCAAATGTAACATTTATTCACATTGTGGCTTCTGACATGGGATAAATTACTGATTTGTGTGAGCTGCGTGTAAGCACGCTTGGTCTGCGGGCACAAAAAATAAACGGATTGGCCGCAAATTAAATAATGAAACATGCAAATGGTCGATCGGTCGCAACATTCAAAGTTGAAATCGGCTTCGAATTTCTCTTTCATTTCGTTTCTGTTTTGTCATTCAGAGATCGGAAACGGGCCGGGTAAAGTCGGCCCGGCCCGGTCGGCGAAAAGTCCGGCCCGGCCCGGCCCGGCCCGGTGGAGGGCTGCAGGTCGGCCCGGCCCGGCCCGTTTTGGCTTGAGGTCGGCCCGGCCCGGCCCGGCCCGGTCAGCCAATTTTCAAGGGCTGAAAACTAAAAAAGTCCAAAAAGCTGAAAAAAATTCGAAAATTTTCTGCAGAATACTTGTTTTCACTGGTTGGTACAGCTGGGGGGAAAGGTAGGTAGGTAGATTGACGCGCCATCCTGATGCAGTACGTAAGTCGCCGCCCCGGTTGGTACAGTAGTAGTGTAGTAGGTATGGTATAATTTTTGGCTCAAAATGGTTTAAAATCGGTATTTTTCACTCCATATAGGCGAAAAATCGCGCGTGAAGCGCGAAATTAGCGCTTAAGAGTACATTCTCATCAATATGTAGACATAAAATTTTGTTCCCGGACGACTCCCCCCAGCTCGGCCGGTCGGTACTACAGTAGGTAGGTTGATTGCAGGCAGGCTTTTTTGGTGGTACAGTAGGAGTAGGTTGATTGCTGCAAAGCAAAGGCCTGGGTATGGGTAGCTACTGCTTCTTTCTTCAAAACGATGACTGAAAAGATCAAGAACTAGGAAATGTTATTGCGCGAAGCGCAAAAATTTTGAAAATTTTGGTTCAAAAAATGGTAATTTCGTTCAAATTTAGGCATACCGGGCCGAACCGGGCCGGGCTGCTCGGCCCGGCCCGGCCCGGTCCCCCCAAATCTCCGGCCCGGCCCGGCCCGGCCCGGTCGACCAACTCCAAAATCGCGGCCCGGGCCGGGCCAGCCCGTTTCCGATCTCTGTTGTCATTTTTTAGAAAAGAAAATTTACTGACGTTTTTTAACAAACTCAGAAAAAACCTGAGCTTTGTTTCATAATTAGGACTTGAGACAGTTTTAGGTAGAGTGTATCCCCCTAAAATTTTGTCTCCCCAGCCCCACCCCCCAAATCGGATTCCCCCCACCCAGTGTAGTGGCAGGCCCATGTGTGGGAAAAATAGGTACCACGGCAACGGCACGTATTATGGGTGGGTTGGGTTTGCGCGCGGAGCGCGCGATTTTTGGGAAAATAAGGTCGAAAAACACCGATTTTTGCCTTAAAAAGGTATAAAATTGCTTGTGAGAGGTATGATTTGGAGTTGTGAGAGGTAAGTACTCAACCCCCCCAACCCCCCTCGGGTTTTGTGGTAGGTAGGTAAGTACTCGAGGGGGGTAACCCCCCAGCCCAGTGTAGTGGCAGGCCCATGTGTGGGAGGTAAGTATGATGCGGGGTTGGGACCGGAAGCGTGAGAGGTATGATTTTGGTCACCCAAAAAGGCGAAAAAACACCGTTTTTGTTATACAATTTTGGCCAAAAATTGAGGTAAAAATAGTACTTTTTCAAAATTTTCGCCGAAAATCGCCTAAAAATAGGTATTATGGGTGGGGTTGCGCGCGGAGCGCGCGATTTTTGGGAAAATAAGGTCGAAAAACACCGATTTTTGCCTTAAAAAGGTATAAAATTGCTTGTGAGAGGTATGATTTGCAGTTGTGAGAGGTAAGTACTCAACCCCCCCCCCAACCCCCCCCTCGGGTTTTGTGGTAGGTAAGTACTGAGAGGGGGGGGGGGGGGTAACCCCCCCCCCCCAACCCCCCCCCCCCCAGCCACTACTATGCCCCAGCCACTACTATGCCCCCACCCAGTGCTGTGGCTGCTTGCTGGGGGGGTTTGGGGCTGGGGGGTCCCCCAATGGTACCCTACCCGCCCCGGCCTGGTACGCTACCTCCCTACCCGCCCCGCTCTGGTACCCTACCCCCCTACCCGCCCACCCGCCCCGATTTCTACCCTCAAAATGCCCATTTTTTGGTCAAAAATGCCCAAATTTCGACCGAAAACCCTAAAAAGTACAAAAAATGTCGCGCTGCGCGCGATATATGTACTTTCTAGTAGTACATAAAAACAGGCACCCGAGAAAATTTAGTACGGTACCGGTAGGTATGGTACTAGGTACCCTACCCGCCCCCAAAAAAATCCCCCCCCCCCCCCCCCCCCCCCCCCCCACCCCCAAACCCCAAACCCCCGGAAATAGAACCCCCATTAATCGAACCCCCCTAAATGGCTCGAAATCAAAAATAGAACCCCCCATTAATTGACCCCCCATTAATAGAACCCCACCCCAACCTTCACCGTCCACAGATTAGTGGTACGCAGTGTGGTGGCAGGCCAATCGACCCAAGATACCCTAGGGGGGGAAGGTTTCGGACTTACTCGAGATACCCCCCAGAGGCTACCCAAGATCAGGGTAGTACTTGGGGGGGGTGGGGGGGGTCCCCCCCCAAATTCATCTATCTATCGTCAACACTTTTTGATTTCATCTATCTATCGTCAACACATATGGGCAAATCTATCTATCGTCAACAAATTCTGGGAACAATCTATCTATCGTCAACAACAATCGACCCCAAAATGGACATTTTTGACTCAAAATGGCTCAAAATCGGTATTTTTTGCACCAAATAGGCAAAAAATCGCGCGCGACGCGCGGATTTAGTACATCTATATACATTTCCATTAATATTTACACATTATTACCTACTTAATGCACTATACTATACCTTGATTTTTGGCGACCCCCCCCCCCCACCATCTATCTATCGTCAACAAGTTTGGGTCGACCCCCCCAGATTTCGGACTTGGGTCATCTATCTATCGTCAACACATTTCGGGTCCCAATCTATCTATCGTCAACACCCTGACCAAGTATCACACTGCCAATACCCAATACTAATTCAGAAAAACCCAATACCAAACCAATACCAACCCAATACCAGACCAATACCTGACTCAAAACCCAATACCAAACCCAATACAAGACCAGAAACCCAATACCAAACCAATACTAAGACCAATACCCAATACCCAATACCAATACCCAGTGTGGTGGCAGGCCAATCGACCCAAGATACCCTAGGGGGGGGGAAGGTTTCGGACTTACTCGAGATACCCCCCAGAGGCTACCCAAGATACCCCTATGGTCCGTCAAAAGGCGAAAAAGGCCGTTTTTTGCATGCAATTTTACTGCAAAATTGGCCTAAAAATGGGTATTTTTTGACATTTTTGCCGAAAATTGGCCTAAAATGACCATTTTTGGGTGTGCGATTTTTGGGGGTCCCGAGGTCGAAAAACACCTATTTTTGCCTTTGAAAACCATAAATCTACTTACTCGAGATACCCTTTGGGGTCGGCTCGAGATAGATACCCTTCCCCCCCATCCCCCCAGCCACTACAGTGGTGGTACGGTAATGCTGTGTTGTGTCAAACGTTGTTTAAGCTTGCGTACACAACAGAATACAGCTTTTTAAGCATAATTGCCGCTGTTAAAGTTAGAAAATACCGAAAACAAGCCATTTTTATGGGCATCAGTAACAACGATTTTTTTCGTCGGGGCCAAATGAAAAATATAACCCCCCCAATAATTGACCCCCCCCATAAATTGAACACCCCAAAATGACCCCAGTGAAAAAATAGACCCCCCGGGTTCTATTTCCGACAATACGGTACACTACCCCCTGCCCCTACCCGCCTCGATTTTTTCTACCATGTGCCCTACCCGCCCTGCCAAAGTAGCCACAGCACTGCCCCCCAAAGTTCTGGCGGGTACCTACAGTACCCCGGTATCTCCCCCTCTTTTTGGCCGCAAGGTACAATATCTCCCACTGAGGAGGACGAGGGGCAAGGGGGGAAGAAAAAAAAAAGAAAAAACCCCCCCCCCCCTCTCCCACTCAGAGAAGTAACCACAGCACTGCCTCCGGCCCAGTTTCCCCCAATTTTTGCCTAAAAACGGCATTTTAGGCCTAAAATGGGCATTTTAGGCCTAAAATGTGTGAGGTCAATGCAGCCAAAATACCCTTTTTGTGAAGAATTTCTTCTAAAAAGGGGCAAAAATACCTAGGTCTAATTTTATACCTCAAAAAGTGACTTTTCCTGTATTTGGGTCTCGACTCGCCCCTCTTCCCCCTTCGGGTCGGGGTACACTAGCTCCCCGTCCGAAAAAAACGGGGGCTCCGCTATCTCCCCCTCCGGACCAGGAACTACCGTAAAAACCTAAATACAGCCCCCCCGTAATACAGCCCCCAAAAAGGGGTCAGTGAATTAATAGAGCCCCCCGGAATAGAGCCCCCCTAAGCAGTGTTGGAGGTACTCTGGAGGGGGGGATACCTACTGTACCGCGCTTGGAGAGGGGGGGATACCTACTGTACCAGAGCCGATGGCCTGGGGGGGGGTTATGTACCTAGGGGGGGGGTTTGGGGGGGGGGTTGGGGGGGGGGGTTAGGTTTTGGGGTGAAAATTTTTTATGTGTTTATTATGTGTGGAATCGTGTGAAAACGTAGTATTTGCGCGCGTAGCGCGCGAATTTCGGGTAATTTGAGGTAAAAAACACTGATTTTGCACTAATTTCGGCCATTTTGGTCAAAAATTGGCACTTTTGGGGCAAAATCGGGGGGATACCTACTGTACCGGGGTGAAAAGCGGGGGGGATAGGTACTGTACGATGCCAAACAGCGGGGGGATACCTACGGTACCAGGCGAGGGGGGGAGACGTACTGTACTGGGGGGGGGCTACCCCCCCCCCCCAAACCCCCCCACCTCCAACACTGCCCCTAAGTAACATCCCCCATACAGTAGCGTATTAACGCTTGATAGTGGTGCTGGTGCACAGGTACATTTATACACGTTTGTTGTTCGTTCAGAGCAGCGTAGTTCAGTGTAGTTCCTGGTCCGGCGGGGAAATTAGTGTACCTCCCTGCTTTTTCGGAGGGGAAATTAGTGTACCTCCCTGGCTCCCTGGGGGCGACGGGGGGTGGGGAAGACCCAAAATCAGGAAAAAGTCACTTTTTGAGGTAGAAAATTTGACCTATTTTTGCCCCTTTTTGGAAAAAATTCTTCAGAACAAATGTATTTTGGCGACTTTTGAGAACATTGACCTAAAAATCACACATTTTAGGCCTAAAAATGGCCATTTTAGGCAAAAATTGGTGAAATTAGTGTACCGGAGGGGAAATTAGTGTACTAGTGTACCTTGGTCGGGGAAATTAGTGTACCTTAGGGGGCTCCCCCCTCCCCCCAGGAACTACACTGGTGTAGTTCCTGGTCCGGAGGGGGAACAGGCGGTACCCCCTTTTTTCGGAGGGGGAACAGACGTACCCAACCCACCTGGGGGGAAGGGGGGCAGATAGGGTGATAGTGTACCACCTGAGGCGCAGGGTTTATTTTTTCAAAATGGGCTAGTAGCAAGAAGCTAGTAAAATCAAAAATTTAGTAGCTTTTTTGCCGCTGATAAGCCAATTTACTAGCTTTCTTGGCCAAAATACAAAATCTAGTAGCTTTTAGGCTACTAAATTTGAAAATTTACTAGCTTTTCAAAAAATTTAGTAGCTAAAAAGCTACTAAATTTGGTTAAAAAAAATCCATGCCTGAGGGGGAGATAGCGTACCTGAAGGGGACCCCTTCCCCAGGAACTACACTGCCACTGTCTTCACGTAAGCTTGCAAATAAAGTGTTGATTTGAGTTAACCACAATTTACTGCAGAACCACACCGCAACTCTTCAAACAAAATTCCATCGAGCAAAGCCATAATCACGAAGCGCCCTGCCGCCGCCATGTCTGGTGCCGGAGGAATGGATTATGAAATTCCTCGGAAAGCGCACAAAGACGAGGACCGTGCCTTCGAACATCTGAATAAAATGGGTAAGGAAATTCTGTGTGAGCAGAAAGAGGACCTTAAAACTGGAGCCAAAGACATGATAAGAAAATTTTTCCCCGATCCGAATAGGAAAAAACGGAAAAGAAGATTTTTCTCTTTTCCAAGCCTGTCCGAATTTACCCTCATCGGACGGAAATCGAACAAAAACAGCATTTTTAGCGTCAGGAAGATGACGTCGTCGAACGCTGATGAGGTATTTTAGACTGTGCTATTATAATAGCGATCTTGAGCTGAAAGACAGTTTTATTGTGAACATTAAGAAACAATATCTTGTGAGGATAGACGTTATTCAACTTCAAAGTCGCCGCCACAGCAGTAAGCGAAGTGACGACGAGAAATCTGCTGAGTGCGGGTTCCTTTTTTTCCAGATCAGCATTTTTCATTTTTCTTGTTTCCGGTTTTCATTGGCATTTTTCCTAGGTAAAAAAGAAAAATCAATTTTATTTCTTTTTTCTCACCAACTCTGGCCAAAGGCAATGGCTGGTTTGTTTGCTTATCAGACTGGCGCCTAGGCCCGGCATTTTCTTTCTATGATTGCTCTCTGTTCACGTGTACGATTCACGCCGTTACCTTTTTCAGTCCGCACGCCTGTGCCGTCTTCCGATGAAGAACAACTGAAGAAACGCGAAGAGGAGATCATGAACGTCGGCAAACATCTGGCCGAGAACAAGAGCATCGACAAATTGCGCGAAATGATCGGCAACTGTCGGCCGTTTCTGTTGCAATTGGGCAAGGCAAAGGCGGCGAAACTGATGAGGAATTTGGTGGATTTATTTCTCGCCATCGAAGACACCGGAGCGAACAGATCTGAATGGAACAAGTTCAAGGTAAACTCAGTTCTTTCATGAATTTGCGTCGCAAATAGATTCCTACCTTAGCGATTTTTAAACCTCGGTAATTAATATTTTCCGAAAAAACATTCTTTTCAAAAAAACCGTTTTCTTCAAATAAATTACAGGTCGACCTGTGTACAGACTGTATCGAATGGTCGAAAGAACAGAATCGTATTTTCCTTCGCCAAGCGCTGCAGGCACGTCTTGTGCGTCTGTACAATGACATTCAACTGCACCAGGATTCGTTGCAGCTGTGTTAGTTTCGGTTTTCGGATTATGTTTTTTGAGTTTGGGTAATGCTGCGATTCTTATGAAGCAAATGCAGGCCAACGAATTAATGTATCGCGCTTTTGTCAGAAAAATAAGCCTAGGCGTAGATAGGATCTGATAGTTTTCTTTTGTCAAATTATTTCTGGTAATAATTTGGTCTTAATTTAATTACAGTTGAGTTTCAACCATGATTTTGCCGTGCTCTCCGAAAGTGGCACATGCGAAAGTGAACCCAATATAAACGAAGTTTTTGAACGATACTTTTGTTCCAATTCTGCTGTCAAACTAAAATCATAACATACCAGGCCTAAGGTACCAATCTATTACGTGGCTGATATTCTTTAGCAGTGTAGTGGCTGGGGGGGGGATGGGGGGGATTCCCCCCTAGGAGTAGGTACCTTGCAACCACCCCTTGGGGGGATGGGGGGAAGGGTAGGTACCTTGCAACCACCCCGGAGGGTACCTTGCAACCATCAATTTATGGTTTTTATAGGCAAAAATGGGTGTTTTTCGACCTCAAAACCCCAAAAATTGCGCGCCTCCAAAAGCTCCATAAGCCTCCATATAATAGGTATTTTAGGGAAATTTTCGGCCAAAATGCAAAAAAGTACCATTTTTTCGGCCAAATTTGCAGTATAATGCATGCAAAAAAACACCCTTTTTTCGGACCTCAGGGGTACCTTGCAACCTCCCGGAGGCTGGGTAGGGGGGTACCTTGCAACCATCTGGAGCCATCCCCCCCAAGGGTACCTTGCAACCATTTGCCTGCCACTACACTGTTCTTTAGTGACCGAAAATTACGACTCCCGGTCACTAGAAAGCATAGTTTTTCAAAATTCACTGGGTGCAACTTGCACCGAATATGTCAAATTTTAGGTGCACCTTGCACCTAGAATTTTGTTTTCTGAACAAAATGTGAAAATCCAGGTGTAAATTGCACCTAATCTCCAGTTTTTAGTGCAATTCTGAAATTTTAGGTGCGAATTGCACTAAAAAGTGTCTAAAAAACCCTATGCTAGACAGAGTGCGGACTGTAATCGCATTTGTACCCAATATTCTCTTGTTTTACAGCGCAGACATTGTTGAAAGAGCTGAAGAAGGTTGACGACAAGGAGCTAATAGTGGAAGTGCAATTGGAGGAGTCAAAGGCGTGCTACTACCTGCAGAACATGACCAAAGCACGAGCAGCTTTAACCAGCGCCAGAACGACCGCCAACTCTATCTATATACCGCCGCAAATGCAAGCTGCCTTGGATATGCAGTCGGGTTAGTGAATGCGAGTGCTGGATCAAGCTACTGATACGATCGGGAACCTCAAAAAAATTATTCGCATTTGAGGTGATGGTGTTTACCTGTACGTCTTTCAACTCTCGCCGAGAATTCAGGCATCTTGGTGCAGTAATGCGCACTGCCCTTGGTGATTTTTAGAAAGAAATCATGTGGTTAAGATGCCAGTAAAGTGCAGTGCATGTGCATACCAACTTCCACCAGACACTAGCGGATCCAGGGGGCATAGGCCGGAAGGGAAAAGACAAGTTTTTTCACTCTGATACACTTCGAATCGCGCGCTTCGAGCACCAATTTTCATGAAACTGAAAAAAGTACAAAGCTTTCGCGCGCACTTTTGTGTCGTGTTTGGCTTAAAATCGCCCAATTATAAACACAGCACTGAATAAAACAAGTGTATAGCAGTGTTTTTAGTTTTTATAAATGTGAGCAATATTTATAATAATAGAGGTCTAAAGCTGCATATATAGTTTCGGACCATCTCACGAGACTATACAGTATATATAAAAACGAGTTTGTAAAAAAGCAAACGTGCAATAGATAAAAATGACGGTTGGGTTTTGTTTCTACCTTGGCCGAAAGCTGGATCTGCCCGGCACCGGCAGAGTAGCTTACGCCCCAGTTTTGGCTTGTGATTGGCTGAATGTCTGATAATGCCAAATAAACGATTGCGATTTCAATCAAAGCAAAGCACAGATATTGCATTCGCAGGTATTCTGCACGCGGCCGACGAGCGTGATTTCAAAACGGCCTTCTCATATTTCTACGAGGCGTTCGAGGGCTACGACTCGATCGATAAACGCTCACTCGCCTTGCTCGCACTCAAATACATGTGTCTCAGCAAGATTATGCTTGATTGGTCGGTTCGGTTGTGTGTGATTGAATACTCTGAGTTGTTGTTAATGACGAGATAAACGAATATTCAAACTCGTTTCTTCCAGCGCTGACGACGTGACTTCAATTCTGTCGGGTAAATTGGCGTTGAAATACACCGGCTCGGACTTGGACGCTATGAAGGCGATTGCCGCCGCCGCCAGTAAACGGTCGTTGGCTGATTTCAATAAGGTGCTGATGTGCATCTTGTTTTATCAAAGAACATTTATGAGGTCATCACGCCGGAAGGCTGAAAGACTGGTGACCAACTTTGACACCGTTCTTGACAAAGAACAATACATACATTGCTGCGTTTGCTAATTATATCTTGTGTTTGCTGCAGGCATTCGGCCAATACCCCACAGAGTTACAATGTGATCCGGTTGTGAAGACACATTTCAACACGTTGTCGGACAACATGTTGGAGAAGGACCTCAGTCGAATCATTGAGCCGTACTCGAGGGTCGAGATAGCGCACGTCGCCAAAACGATTGGGCTGGATAAGGTTAGAAATGAGAATGGATAATTTTCGTTCTGTAAAATGTGTAATCTTATTGAAATCATAGAGACAACGTACAAAGTTAAGCGCAATTCGCCAACATTAATCTTTCAGAGCCATTCACAAATATTGATCTTTCAGAGCAAAGTTGAGAAGAAGCTCGCTCAGATGATCTTGGACAAGACGTGTATTGGTAGGTCGAAATCTTTCGATTTTGCGTCGTATGACTCAGTGCGAAACGAGTGTTGCACAATGCACACCACTGGGATGAATTCATGCCCGTTCTCCTTGCATAAACCTCGGTCTGAAAGATTGAATTCCTTCAAATCTATTTTTTCTGCGCACAGGCATTCTCGACCAAGGTGCTGGTGTGCTGATCGTGCACGACCACCAACCCAAAGACGCCACCTATGAATCAGCTGTCGCCAGCATTCGATCACTGGGTCTGGTGGTGGATGCCTTGGAAGAGAAAATTAAGAAGCTCACATAGTAGTGCAAAATATTGATTGGTGAATTGTTTTGTTATACATACTCTCTGGGTCTGCTTGTTACCGATTGTGTTATTACTGTCATTGTTATACTTGTTGAACTATGTTGCTGCGTATGTGTATTTTACTGAATTTGTCGTTGCAATTTGATTCCTTGTTTGCACGTTGGACGAGCGCAAAACAGTATTCTGCGGTTCATTGAAAGCAAAATCATTGTACTGCATTGCGCTCGAGCAAACAAGTTTCTGCGTTAAACATCACCTCACGCAATTTAGTCCCATGAACGACGGATATGCTGTTGAATTGCCGCCCAAATTTCCAAGCCTACGATTTAGCCTGAACCTGTACCCCAGCGAGAAAAAATGTTGTCCGAACTTCATCCTGAGAAATCTCGTCAAATACCAAGTCCACCCCGAAGGTTTTTTTTATTTTACACTGCGCAGCGTATCTACTTGTATTGCACTAGTAAGCTTTTTGTCTAAAACAGTTTTTTATTTTCGTTCAGTACCAACCAATCGCATTGTGATCTGTACGTGTTTTACGCGCTGTTTCTGGTGTCTCTACCGTTGTTTTTTACATTTGTTGTGCGAAGTTATTATTGGTTGAATTTTGCGCGTCAATGTGTACCTTTTTATCCACTAATCATCTTGTAGTATGTAGTTGTTTTCTTCGTCTCCTGCAATGCTGCCTCTCGCCAGAAGATTATGAATTTTATCACATTTCTGTAACCATGAGGCACCCTCCAAATATCACTACAATTCTGGTAAAGTAAAGTGTAACACCGTAACAAAAAGAAATATTCGAAACAATAATGATAATAAAACCAACGATACCTAAAAAGCCCAAGCGGTGCTTTGGTCAGCTTGTTCATACCATCAGACCACTCATTGCAATACTAATGCTGCATAACACACCACGCGACAATAAATAATAAGTGCAAATAATTGTCCCAAAATATAATACAACAAAATAAAGCGGAAACCTGAAGATTCCAGTGTAAGGATAGCTGAGCGACGTGAGACGCAGATCGAAGACCAGGTGAGTAATGTTGCTTCAAAGATCGAACCTAAAGCAAAAATGTGTTGTTTGGAACAACAGAACAAATGAAGAGTGACACACGCACTGCACATTGTGTTGAGAAAAAAATAAAACCAACAGCGGTTACTTCCCGATGCCCAAACAGGCAGGTATCGAATTTGCTGATCGGATCGATCCTGCCTGGGTCACGTGGCTTTCTGATCTTACTCATTTCGACCAGCGTAACGGTTATAATGGCATCAGTAAATCACAGGGTATCCTCAATGTGAAAAAGCCAGGTGATAAAGGCAGGACTGATTCGGGGACCAAGTTCGACACCAGCCGAAATGAAAAGAACATGGATCACTTTTTGGCCTGTTTCTGAGGTGCCTTGCCGAACGCACTGTCGAGCGTCAATCCCATAAAGACCAGCCCGGTGCCCAGCCATTGCCGATCGTTCAGCGCATTGCCGAAATAGATCACCGACAGCAGGATCGTGAAGAATTTGCGTGTGGTCGTCACGATTGAACAGGGCAGTGGACCGAACAGCTCGATCGTTTTGAAGATGAAGAACTGCAATCACATAGTTGTTCCATTTGCGTGTTTTATTCATGTGTACTTTCTGTCGGACCCCATTTTCATTTTACATATGCGACCACGACAAAGGCAATTTTAGCACTGAACCGTATTTTGAGCACTAATCTTAACCATCACATATGCTCGAACGTGAAACATCATCAAACAATGTTCTGGCTTCTGGGACAACAGTCCAAACTTTTTTGGTGTTTCACTGAGCCTTTATAAACAGTCGAGCGAGACTGGGGTTATAGGGGACAGGGGTGTCGGGTGTCAGAGTCAGGCGCCAAAAAAGTGTGGGTGTCGGCTGTCTTCAGGCTTCAGATGAAGGCCTCCAAAACATCAGTTTCGTTGACACAAGAATTTTAACAATGTTCTTCGGACCAAATGTTTCCGAAGGCGCAGAATGTGACATCTTGGTGTTAATTTCGTTGGAAAGAACTTGATTTGGAAAATGAGCCAAAACCAAAACTGCATTAATAATGCAAACGAGCAAATTCTTGTCTGTTTTTGGTTCAAAAACTAGATATCGGATACCCCCTGACCTCTAACCCACAGTCGACACAGATGCTAAATTGTTTCGCAGCCGTTTTTTCAATTTTTAGACGTACCTGTCCAAGAGCACCAGCGAAGGACAATGAGACCAGACGGAAGATGACCTCGGGAAAACGATTGACGAACGAGATAAAGTGGAAAATCTCGCCCGTCACCAGAAGACCTGTAGCAAAGAACACAATTTCAATCAAATTTAATTTTTGTTCAAATTTTAATGCCACCAAATTTTAAAAATGAATTCCTTACCGACGCACAAGTACAAAGAAGACCACATGTTCATGTTGAGCATGATATTATGCGACACCATTTTGTGATTGGCGCGAATTTTCTCCTGAACAGCGCCTGTTGTGCCGTCCATGGCCAGCGAGAGGCACTGGAAATTTTTTCGAAAAAATTTCGCAGCTTTCTTCATGAATTTACAAGAACAAAGGATAACCTACTGAGTATAAGGCTGAACTGGTGACAAACTTGGTGATCCGTGGTCGGTGCTGCCAGGCTCAAGTGTGAGGAAAATGTTTGTGTAACATGCATTTCCACGTTTCAAGACTGTTGTAACTGACTCGACAGAAAGCTGTTTGTTTGTTAAACAATTTTTATGCCGGCGGAACTTCCTGGTGGCCGTGAATATCGAATTACGCATGCGAAGTCGTATGTTCAAGCAAGTTACAGTGCAGCCGGACCGATCACCAAGTTTGATATAAGCCCAGAGAACTTACTCATTCTCAACAAAAATGAGACCAACCAATAACGCTTCGCCCCATCCAAATTGCAAACTGCTGCTGGTCCCGGCACCCTTCTTCTCCTTCATCAAAAATAAACAGACGCCGAGCACAATTAACAGAACGAACAGGTATTTCTTCACCGGATAGCGACGTCGCGCGAACAGAACGCCGAAGATCATGATCGGAATCGGCTTGCACGATTTTCCGAGCACCTAAACAAAATTTTGGTCAATGTAAGATTTGCTGGCATTCGGATGGTTAGGTCCGCGGTCCGCCTGACTTTGATAATACTGAATTCAATTCTTTGACGCTTGCAAATTCGACCAACAGGAAGGTTTTTCCCAAAACAGAATGCGAATTAATTTCTTTTTCGCTGGCCGGCCGAACTCCAGATTCTCAAAAAAATCACAGAAAAATACTGAACTGAGCACACCAGTGAAATTCTCGTGGTCCACAGTCGACCCTAATATGTGTGATATCTGCATGCAAAATGCATCCACAAAAGCAGGCCAATATTTACTTTTGGTCAGATCTGATAAGTTCATGGTTTATTTTGCGATAACCTGCGTGGGATACGGCACGAATTGCAGAGCATGATTGCTGGCGATCATTGCAGCCACATACGAGAATGAACACAGTGCGTACAGATTCGTTGGCGTCGTGTCGTCAAGCGGTCCGACAAATCGAATAACTACAAAAATATCAGGATTGATATTTTGCACGATCTCGTGAGGACCATTGACGGACAAAAAATTAGAAAAACACAAACCAATAAACGCAAACAATCCATTGACTAAACACTGAAAGAACACCAACGCCTGCGTGTACACGAACTGTTCTTTATCTTCGCCGTATCTCGACCGGGTTCTGGAAAAAAATCAAGATCAAAAAATGGCAGCTTGTTTCTCAACGCAAACCACTCACATTTTCTCCTGTTCAACGCCGAAATAGAAATAACAGATGAGAATGCCGAGCGCACAGCCAGCCAGCTCAATGTAGGTGCGCACTTTGCTGTGTTCATGATGATCATGGTGGTGAGGTTTGAGCGAATGTTGTGGCGCGGACGATAAATCGATAAAATCACCGGCGGCACCTTTCGATTCACTGCTGAGACGTGGGCGAAGGTGGTGATCCGGATCCAATGGGTTTGACATTTCGTCGCGGTGCATAGTCAACTGATGAACATGAAAGGACGGAGCCTTTTTCTTGTATCTGAAACTCTGATTAACATCAGAGATCGGAAACGGGCCGCGCCGTTATTTTGGACTTGGTGGACCGGGCCGGGCCGGAGATGTGGGAAGTGGGGGGAGGACCGGCTCCAGCCGGGCCCGGCGGCCCGATCCATCCGGTAGGTTGCCTGAATTTAAAGGAAATTTCTATTTTTAACCAAAGTTTTCAAAATTTTTGAGCTTCGCGCATTAATGTTGGCAGTCCAGTTCATGGTCCGGAGGGGGAACAGGCTGTACCCTCTTTTTTCGGAGGGGGAACAGACGTACCCACCTGGGGGGAGGGGGAGGACCCAAATTTGGAGAAAAGTCATTTTTTGAGGTCGAAATTTTGACTCATTTTTGCCCCTTTTTGGAAAAAAATCTCAATAAAAAGGGCATTTTGGCGATTTTTGACAATATTGACCTAAAATCACTCATGTTAAGCCTAAAAATGCCTATTTTAGGCCTAAATTTGCCTATTTTACGCAAGAATTGGGGAGCAGACGTACCCGGAGGGAGGGGGAACAGTGGGGCAGGCGTACCATGGAGGGGAACAAGACGTACCCGAGGGGAACCCCCTCCCCCCTGCCCCAGGAACTACACTGAATGTTGGGACCCCCTAATGTTTGCTAATTCTTGACTTTTTCAGTCATCGTTTTGAAGAAGCAATTCCGCAGAACATTTTTGCAATTCCTGGTGATAGTGAGTCAAGGGAACTGATCCCAACCAGGTCTTTTTGGAACTTTTGGAGCTTTTCAGTTTTTGACTTTCGAAAATAAGGTGACTGGGCCCGACCTACAGCCCTGCATCGGGTTGGGCGGGACCAAACTTTTCGCCGACAGGGCCGGGCCAACTTTTTACCTACCCGGCCCAGGGTTTATTTTTTCAAAATGGGCTAGTAGCAAAGCTAATAAAATCAAAAATTTAGTAGATTTTGCCGCTGAAAAGCCAATTTACTAGCTTTTTTGGCCAAAATACAAAATTTAGTAGCTTTTAGGCTACTAAATTTGAAAATTTACTAGCTTTTCAAAAAATTTAGCAGCTAAAAAGCTACTAAATTTGGTTAAAAAAATCCATGACCCGGCCCGTTTCCGATTTCTGATTAATATCATCATTTGCGTGGCGTCACTGTTTGGGTGATCCAATCATCATCATCAACAGTAAAATTGGCACTTGCATTTGGCATTCTATTTTATTTACCTGCAATCAACGGAAGCAAAAACACGGCGAAATGATCAAAGATGTGATGACGTCGATTTTCTGAAAAAATTAATGAAAGAGAAAATCGCACTGATCCGGCTTTCTTTCGGCGATTTCGAGAAACAGACAGAAAGACGCAAATTGAGATCAATCGCCCACAAATGGCTGATGCACATCGAAACGTGGAATTGGACATCGACAAACTTCACGCCGCTTCCAGTTCGCAGAAAGACGGCAGTGGCGCTGGTGGTCATTTCAGAGATGGGATCATTGATCTGATTGGCGGCACGCTGGGTTTGTTGATCGGAATTTTTTGGAAGCACCTCATTGCCCAGAATTGAGAAGAGGTTTAAGTTTCGGGTGAGCGGTGAGGTGTTAGTGGATGCCCATGCCAGATTTTGGACTGCGGTAGCTTTTCAGCATTGCCATGCCAGGACAGGCACTGTTACCTATAAATATACCAACCGAAGCTGTCTCCTCCGTCCGCGGCTCCAGCTCCACCTTGCAGATCATCGTATTGTCGGAAATAGAACCCGGGGGTCTATTTTTTCACTGGGGTCATTTTGGGGGTTGTTCAATTTATGGGGCGTCAATTATTGGGGGTCATCATATTTTTCATTTGGCCCACGCCCCGACGATAGATAGATTTGCCCATAAGTGTTGACGATAGATAGATGAAATCAAAAAGTGTTGACGATAGATATATGAATTTGGGGGGACCCACTCCCCCCCCCCAAGTACACCCTGGTGGGGTTCTCTTAATGGGGGGTCAATTAATGGGGTTCTATTTTTGATTTCGAGCCATTTGGGTGGGGTTCAATTAATGGGGTTCTATTTCCGACAATACGGTAATCTGCCGAGGCCGAAATTTGCCAGCCACAATTCTGCCATCCTCGAACACCGCTACCCAAGTTTCAGGTGGTGTTGCAAATGCGTACGTCGGTCAACCGCTCGATACCGTGAAAGTGAAAATGCAGACCTTTTCAAAGCTCTATCGCAGCAGCTTGCATTGTTTTCTGGATACACTGCGAAATCAGGGCATTGCGCGGGGTCTGTACGCTGGTAAGCTCTTTTTTCTTACAGACACTTGAAACTGGTCCGAAAAGCAACGGTGGTCATTTGATACTTCAGCCATGTCCCGTTGCCATTATGGGAACGTTACTGTACTGTAGGTATAGGTACTGTACCTTGGGTCCTGCCTGTTTTGTTTTGTCATTATGTACATATGGCCACTAGAGGCAAACTACGCGAACACGAGCCCGATTTCGCAGCTGGCAGGTTGGTGAAACATTCATACGTGGCTGCTGATTTAGGAAATGTTACACGTTGAAGAACACAAGGTGGAGCATGATAATTTTCTCTTTCTATTCGTTTTGAACACACACCACCTTCGAAATCGGGCTCGTGTTGGCGTAGTTTGCCTTTACGTGGAGATTCGGCTGTGTGTTGTGTACCGTTTCATGTCCCAGGTACCGTGCCGGCTCTGGCTGCAAACGTTGGTGAGAATGCTATCCTGTTCTGTGCTTATGGAGGCTGTCAGAAAGTGATCGCATACGCTCGTGGAAAGCAAACCGTTGCTCAATTAACACCGGTTTGTTTTTGTCAAGCTATTTTCCAGTATATAAATTATTGGATCGGTCCTGTTTCCTTCAGAGACCGCCAGATTTTGTCAAATCGAAAAATATGACGATTTTGGGGCCAAATATGTTCACGCAGGCGCGTCGTTTCTCGAACAGTGAACTCCACGGAAACATGTGTTTTACAAGCTTTTTCACCTATCCATTTTCGTCCTTCGGTTTTGTACTATAATTCCTTGGCACTAGTGTCCGATATTTTTCTTATTAAAAACCGATAAAGTACCAACCGAAAAATATATGGAAAATATTCGGAAACACCCGACAAAACCTTTTTTAATACGGTTTTGGTTTTCGTCTGCCAGCCAGTATCCATTGCTGATGCTAAAAGGCACGTCAAAATGACGACAAGGCCGGTTACGAAGTTCGATGCAGCAGGCCAGAGGCAATCATTGAGACAAAACGTATTTTTTCAGACTGAAAACGCTTTGGCCGGTTCAGGCGCGGCATTTTTCGCTTCATTTGCACTCTGTCCAACCGAACTGGTCAAATGTCGTTTACAAGCGATGCGCGAAATGTTGCAGACCGGTGAGGGATCGATGGGGAAGTCTAAAGCGAAAATGATGTGGGTGATTTGTTTGGTTTACCCACTTCTTGTGAATTACTGTATGTCTTTTCGACGTGCGATTTGCACCTCTGAATATTTATCATTGCACACGCTATATTTTCACATGGGTAAGGTGTGGACTGTGCCACCAACACTGTTTTCCATGTTCGGAACTTTTGATATGCGTGTCGGACTTTGGTGGTGTTTCGTTTGCCAGCGAGGCACTGGGTGTATACTTGCTGATGAAATAACGTTTTTTTCGACGGGGTTCTTTATCGGTTTCTTTCGGAAATTTTTCCGAAAATATAAAAAACCTGTTTTTCCGCAGGTGCGCCTGGGTGCGTTAACTTATCCGTTCAACCCCACAAGCTTGGGTTGGACGGTTGATTGTTGGTTCACTGTTGTGTCTATTTTTTAGCATAATTTTGTAAAATATCTATTATCTCACTTATTGCTTTGTTTATGGGGATGTGTATTTGTTGATACTTTACAGTGGTCCATGGAGCCTGACACGGCAAATCCTTCGCGAAGACGGTATCACAGGGCTGTACCGTGGCTTGACACCGACATTTGCGCGCGAAGTGCCAGGGTACTTCTTCTTTTTTCTCGGATATGAGCTGAGTCGAGCTGGCATGACCCCGGTGGGCAAGACGAAGGATGAAATTGGTTGGTTGGTTGCGCACACGCGTAAATTGTAAAAATTATTTTATTCAGCGCCTGATATACATACCTCGTGCAAACAAACGCACTTGACAGTGCAATGTAGCTGCATTTCGCCATTTTTAGCAGCTTAATACATGGCATTTCTTTGCGTAGCTTCGCCCCGCAGACAGTGAGCTTAGTCCTGTACTCGGTGAACGTGCTGTGTCACGGCACGTGACATCAACGACATCAATATCATAAATACGGTGTAACTTTAGAGCAAGCTCACATTTGGCTTTCATGTTGGGTCGTAAATCGTGCCCAAAAGCGTCAATCATGCCTGACTCCCAGGTGCATTCCGTACCATAATCAGTGGCGGAATCGGTGGCGTGTCTTTATGGTTGGTCATATTTCCAACGGATGTCATCAAATCCAAAGTGCAAATCCAGGGCAGTGGATCACTGATTGGCACCGGACTGGCCGTGCTCAGGAAAGAGGGTTGGTTTGGCTTAGCCCCTTTTTGCACCGGCACTTTTTGATGGAAGTCCTATGGGCCTCTTTATAGCGACATGATTGGGATTCGGCATTTTCGGCAAACAGTAATTCAATATCTGGTCGTTGGGACATTGGCGACCGGACCGAAGTGTGCTCCAAAACATTTCCCACACGTTAAAATGGTTTTTCTATGTCATTCATGATAAAGAACGTTCGTGTGCTTAGGCTGTGCACTGCACAGTACTGATGCCAGCGATGATGTTTCAGGCATCAAAGGATTGTACAAAGGCCTTGGTCCATCGTTGATTCGGTCGTTCATGGCAACAGGGTCCTTGTTCTTCACTTACGAAACATCAACCAGGCTCATGCATCAATATTTTGATGATTGGTAGTCTTGTTGCATGATGTGAAGCCCTTCAGATTTTGTCTCTAGTTTTCCGAGTGCTAATCGATATTGTATTGCATATATATGGTTCTTTGCGTTTCTGCACTTGTTAGGCAGAACTGTAGTTTTGTTGTTGACAGCAGTGTCGAGTTTTGTCTGTATATGTAGTTTCTTCAAAATTCCGAAGTGCCATGCTAAACTTAGTGAGCACATTTACCATTTTAGAGTTGTGCATTTTGCTGTGCAAATTTGTTACAAATTTTGCAAATTTGTTTTCTAAGCGGGCAATTTATTACACTGCCTGACACTTTTGAATGTTAGACGGTAACGCGGTGCCTAGTTTACGGTTGTGCTGTGTTCCTTGACCCGTTTTCCTCACAAATGTTTTTTGTTTGTTTGTCGAAAAATCTCGTCTCAGTATTCTAACATTTTTTGCATCGACCTTGGTAAGGCGTTATTGTTTACGTTTCAGATCGAGATATCTCGTGCGACACATCGCAGAGCTTATTCTTGTTTCAGAGCTTGTTGCTGTTATGAAACAATGAACGAGAAGTAAACATGTTACTGCATGTAAAAACAAATGCTGAGTCAACACCAACCAGCTGCGTCATGGAGAATTCAGTCAAAAAATTTATGAAACGAATTGACAGTAAATACTCTTGGGGAAACTTTTCAACCGCGTTGCCTGATCCGCAAAGCGCATTATGTGTGTGCTTGTTGCACCGGTCACGTGACTACCAGCCGCTCAACAAGCAAGTCTGACGTAATGATCTGCGACATCCTACGAGACAGCTGGCTGCTCGAGCTGATTGCGCTTTACGGATCAGGCAGCGCGTTTGAAAAGTTTCTCCCAAAAGTATTGTCAGGGTACACGATTGTTGCGGGCTGTAAATTTCAACAAGCTTATGGTTCTTCTTAATCTGCCTGTGATTACCACCTTATGATCACCGTGTATTAACAATAACTTCACTGTCTTCTTGAGGTCATCCAAGCTTTCATGACTTCATAGGCATCGCAGACCGGTCGCGGCAAAGGCCATGGCAACCAACACAAAGAAATCATGCGAAGTGTGATGCAAACTTTTATTCCCACAACAAGCCATTCTGTGGTTTTGTGGCCCCAAACAAAAAAAATCATTCGTATTTTCAGCATTTTTAAAATAATCAGTTTCGGACTGTATGAATCGGACAGACTGGCTGACATATGACAATAACATAAAACTATGTATGAGCGAATCAAACTTGGTGGTCAATGCTCTGTGAGACGTCAACAGCAACCCAAATTTGTACGTGCAGCAAACATGTGTGAACAACGTTTAGTGTGCTTGCAGATTCAGGAAATCTTATATTTACGTCTAATCCCAATTGGGTGCAAACTCCGATACCTCAAAGCAAAACCATCTGGTTCTGGACAGCTTACGGGCATCACTTGCCTGGAACTTAAAAGCTTGAGCATATTTTCAGGCTGAAGCCAAAGTCCATTGGAACCCAGGTTGAGTCAAATGAAACATCACAGTCACGAGATAATCGTTGACGTAAAGCATTAGTCGCTGAACTGCCACTTATAATTCGCTCTGCATCCAATTGGGACCAAAATTTTCAGGCAGACATGAACCTCTTGAATTGGGCCATGACCCACCATGCACCTCAACCAAATCGTGGCAAACTGTTCGGCGTATCGAAACGACGGTATTTTATCGGGTCGAGGAAACTGAAAAGTGAAAAAATAAAAAAACGTGAAAAACCAAAACTGGGAATGATGCACAAATCGCATGTGTGTGATATTGAATACGCAGCCCCGTTGATGAGTTTAGCTTGTCTCGTTCTGTTTTCACAGACGCAAAATGCACTCATTGGTCACATGATGGCCCCAACAGTAGGTACTGGTGCACTTGGGCAACCCAATTCTCGAAAGATGTCCGTTTTGTCCTTTTTTCCGCTGGCCTTATAGAAGAAGCCTGAAAAAAATCTTATGTTCTGCGTGTGCCCCGAAAATTGCATGCCAGGCCAGTGGTGTGATGTGAGACGTGCTCTTGTACAGTCAGGCTCTTATCGTAATCCTCCAGGGGTCGTTTGAAATGAAACACACAGTTCAATCGTGCTTGCTCGACTTGTGGCATTTGCTCCTCATTTTATCATATGTGGAGGATTATGCCACCGCAACTGTACCTCATCACGGCCCGTTTGCCGAATCGCGGTAGTCCGCTTGGCATGTCTGACATTGCGTTCTTCATCATTTTTTTGAAGCGCAGCACGCTGCTCGTCCGATGGTCGTCGTGGTCACCTTCGAAATAACTATAATTTCGATCGCTAATTTTTTGAGCACAACTCTTCTGCTTGAACTGTGTGTGATATTGTGTTCGAAAATTTTGTGAACTCCACTCCACACCAGTGGTGTCGTTGGGAAATCAAAAAGAGGGACCCGGAACCCAAAAAAAAAAACCCCGGCACGGGGGGGGGGGGGCCCAAAAACGCTGATACTCAGGGGGGTTGTTCGAAAAATTCAAAAATAGTCACAAGGCAAGATGGTCATTTTGGGGGTCAAGCGATTTTGGCATTTTGGAGGTAAAAATGGGCGATTTTTCCCGTTTTCGGAAAAGTTTTAGGGTAGATACCCTTGGACAAAAAGAAAATACTGAATTGTCCTGGGTGAAAAAAACAAAAAACCGGATACCCGAACAGGGGGAACCCCCCCCCCCCCCCAACCACACCCCCCCCCCCCTGTGTGGTTGCGCTGAACTCTATGTCGCAGGGCACGTTTCGATGTTTTTATAAAAAATCAACCTGTGTGTTTTCGTCACATCTGTTTTCCGCGCGGTGTACCAGGTCATCGTCAGTGCGAATGCACCAGATGGCCACGTGACCTCGAAAACAAGAGCTGGTTTTATGCTCACGTAAAACATCACTGTTTGTGCAAAGCTGCAGGCGTCGGCGAGCAGTGCACTCCAATCTGACTGACGTGCCCTGACATTGGAACGTTGGCACATCGAGTGTCCGGTATCTTGCATTTTCGACCATCGGCACCTTGATTTTGATTTCATAGCGACATCAGTGCGATGATCCGTACGTACCTGATTCCTGCTCGTCTCCCTGCGCTAACGAAATGAGCAACAACGAAATACAAACTATCGACCAATGACTTGTCATAGTTTTCGAATTCAAACGCGATTACGCCTTGTTTTGGCCCACAGGACACTCGAGGTGCTGAAACATTAATTATGGAAGGCTGTTATAGCAAGCTTGGTGATGGTATGAATCGGTCTCGCTGGCCCTGGTCACGTGACTTTTTGTTCACGGGATACTTTGAAATTGGTATCAATATTTGATGACGCCATTTTACGCCATAAGCTTTACTAGCGTAAAGCTCTTGGGTCCATATAATGATCTGATGTAACATTTACCTTGGTAGCGCGCGATTCTTGCATTAACATTGTTAGGAAATTTACTGGAGCCAGTAATTTCGTCCAACTTTGAGTCCTTCATTTTAGGTCGGGGAACAGAACAGCTTTTACGCTGGACGAAGTTAGTGGCAACAGTAAATTTCTTAATATTTTTTATTCAAAAAGTCACGTGACCAAAGCAGATCACATCCGATCCGATTACCGAGTTTAATATCGCTTTTGATTCGTATCTGAAAGCACTTTTTGCAACATCACCAACAAGTGTCACTTGCCGAACAAGAGCCGAACCGAACTACCGTATGTGGCAGGCAAGGTTGACGCCGACCGACAGAGAGAGGCCAGAAATAGAACGCATGAAAAACAACGGGAGGTCAGAAATATTGATAATTAGCGTTGCGAGATTGTGTGTACAAAGATCACATTTCAAATCTGCGCCATCTAAATGAAGCTTCAAACGGCAGCCTGCTTTGTGCCACCTGCCCACCTGTGATCAACCGGCCTATTACTTGGATGATTTTCACGGGATAGGTCAGGTTCTCATATATCATCTGTACGGAAAAGCGTGTGAGATACCATGGCTTGGCGCGAGGGGGTACTGGTAATGACATCGCAAACCCAAACCCTGCAACCGGACGAAATATCCCAACATTTGTTTCCTGCGGGATATTGCGTCCAGTAAGGCACCACGACGAAATATCCCACAGGCGGCATATCGCAAACCCAGACAACCGGCAATATCCTACCCAAAGAAGCAGCGGAATATCCCAAAACTGATATGGTAAGTTTCTAATTTCATTGCCTCACGCATTTTTAAGGACGCAGAAAAACTCCCGTTCGAAGTCGAAGCACGCAACTAGCTCAACACACAGTCAACAAGCCACGCAGCTGACACACTATTTCGACAACCATATAGAATCCAAAAACCCCCTGCTTTCGGTCAGAGCCACGCTACCTGGCTATTTGTTTTCTTCCATTTTCTCTAAATACCGCCGCAACCCGTTTTCCTGACTTTCCTTATCTCTTGGTCACGTTGGCGCTCAACTTTTTCGGCTTTCATTCAGGAATTGGTGGATTCCAGCCCTAGCTTGTGCGACTGAAACATTCGAAGCGCACACGAGCCAGCTGCGTGGCTTGTTGACTGTGTTGCCTGCCTCGACTTCGAACGGGAGTTTCCCTGCGTCTGTAGAAATGCATGAGGCAACGAAATTAGAAATTTACTGTGGCAATGGTTGACAATACACCGATCGGCTCGAGTCGCAACAAAGTGCCTAGGAGACTACGCTTGGTGTTTCGAACAGATCATTCATGCATTGACGATGATCAATACTGTGTTGTGCATCAAAAATCATCCGGGCCCGTTTTTTTGTGCATTCTGTGCATTTTTTTGTGGCAGATCTTGACTTCGGCTTCCTTTCGCTTAGGCTTTGGCTGCTTGCAGCCAGGAAGATCTGTCTAAGAAAACAAGAAACGCGACGAAAAAATACGACATTACGATACCGTGGTGTGTGTTGGGGTATTGCGCCCGTTTGCACCAGAGAGCAGGCTACAGTTTGGGATATTCTGTCACAGGATCTGCGACGGGTCATGCGGCAGCAAATATACAGTATACCTAAATTGCAAAATCTTGTTTACCGACGTGCGTCGCACCGAATCTCCTTCAACGCTGGAAAAATTTGAATCCCCTGGACATGTGTCTGAATACACAAAGCTCTGTTATTTGAGATTGGCAAATGTGTCATTATTATCACCAAGGTCACTAATCGGAGGAGGGTTTAAAGCAAACTCACATTGCGACCTTAGTACCCAACCGAGAACCAGAGCAACACGCGTGTCAAGACTGAGGAATGTTGTGGTGGCCGTAGGCTGTGCTGGTTGTAGTTGTAGACCTGTGCACCACCAACATGGTTTTCGGATTGATAGGCAACGCGACTTGCGCAATGCCGACTGCGGCATGACAGGCGGGTCGGATAAGAAAAAACCCAACGAAGGACAGCAAGGGACTCGGAAATATATTGAGTCAGATCGCGATTAAGACTGCGGTCCACTACTTGTCTTGCATGGAATAATATTTTAATATTTTGACATTTGAGTGATTCATTTTGACTAGGAGGAAAAACCTTATCCTTTTGCGTAATATCCTCTCAAATTTTAGGCTTCTCCAGCCTTTCATACATAGATCAGTTTACCAACGCACAGGTCAACGATAAGCCAAACTCTGTTTCAATAGTATTCATGGTATTGATGTGCAGGCTAATGCTAAGGGTGACCGTAATTGCTTTGCATGTGTGGCGGCTCCCTTTCACTACACGAGTCCGAATGAAGTGAGATGAACAAAAATAATGATATGCCCTTCATAACGCATTTTTGCTCCAGTAGGGACAGGGTAGAGCCTTAACCTAACGCATATTAAACCTTCCCTGGCGTCGCTTATTTCTGTGTGCGGTGTGAAAAAATCGTTACGGGTGCACAAGCCCTGGGGTCATGAAACCCATGACAAGAGCCAGGGTATTCCATCCAAGGGGTGAACGGGTGTGAAAGGGCACAACCAGCTTTATGCATGGGCCAAACAGGGTTGTGAGGATGGTAGGGTCTAGGGTCATTCACTATAATCGCCGAAAATATGTCACGAATGAACCATTTTGTGAGGAAGGGAAGCAGATGAGAACCTCAGGTCGTCTGTCGTCGGTCACGCATTTTGGGAAACCCCAACCCTTGAGAGAGAGAAAATACCTCAAGCCTAAGCCTAAAACTAAGCCTAAAACCAGGCTTGAGATAAAGGAAAGTTAATTTTCCAAGTGTCTTGGGTTCCCAATGAGCGTCGGTCACCCACGCACGTTGGGAAAAGCTAGTCCAGTTGCTTTGCAAGAGATAAAACGCAAATTATCGATTTCACGATGGAAGGGACAGGAAGTTGTCTGATTCTACAATTTCATCACTAATTTTCTCTATGCTTAAGCATAGTCCTATGGTTAAGCTTAGGCTTGTTTTCAGGCTTAGGCTTAAAGGACCCCCTGAATCAAATGAAACGCACAGCCAAGCTGATAACGGGCTGTATCTCTAGCGGCCTGTCATGGAAAACCTGACTCGTGCTCTTTGGTGGAAAAATTGCTGAATTAATCGAACATGGCACGGGTTTGCTCATCGTTTGGCCTAAGCCCAAGCCTAATAGGCCCAAGCCCAATAATAATGTAACAGCAGTGAGTTTTGTCCGTTTCGGCCTGTTTTCACAGACGGGCGAGGTGCCAGGCCTCGTCGGTGCGAACACCTCTGGCCAATTGACCTCCAGAAAGGACCTCGAGCAGATCTTATTGCTCAAGTAAAACATCACTGCTGCGCACAAAAGTGCAAACCAGTGAGAGAGGGCAACTGGTAATTAAACCACAAGTTAGCCACGTGCCGGGAAGACTGATTATAAATAAAACGGATTAAACGGATTTTCCGGATTAAACGGATTTTTGCGTGCTGGGGGGAAGACTGATTATGGATTGGAAAATAAAACGGATTAAACGGAATCCAGCTGTAACTTAGTCCTGAACCAAGGCTTGGGCTTAGGCTTCAGCTCAGGCTTAGGCTTAGGCTTAGGTTCGCGTTTGCGCACATATTTAGGCTTGGGCCTTGGCTCAGGCTTAAACTTAGGCTTGGGCTTAGGCTGAATACATGCATGGCATGCATAGCACTCGTAATCAGTCTTCCCGGGAAACGGCCCTGGGGGGAAGGCTGATTATGCGGATTCCGTAAAGGGGAAATTGCACATTCCTAATCGCCTTTCAGGTTTTACAAGTGTTTAGACAGCAATGTGGGCATCACAAAAGTCAAATCATTTGGTACAAACTCTCAAACATGTACCCGGGAGATTCCGTTTAAGACAAGCCACTGGGAACAAAATTCGGCGCGGACCGGCCGAATTTCCACCTGCGCATTCAGGCAATTTGCCTGATCAAAAAGCTGTCAAGGCGACAGAATGTTTCGCACGATTCTTGAAACTCACTAACTATAGAATTTCGCTTTTCTTTATATTTCGAATTTCAACGAATTGTTCCAGCGTGACAAGCAGAGCATGAAACATTTAGCAGACACGCTGGAACAATTCGTTGAAATTCGAAATATAAAGAAAAGCGAAATTCTATAGTTAGTGAGTTTCAAAAAACATGCGAAACATTCTGTCGCCTTGAGAGCTTTTTGATCAGGCAAGTTGCCTGAATGCGCAGGTAGAAATTCGGCCGGTCCGCGCCGAATTTTGTTCCCAGTGGCTTGTCTTAAACGGAATCTCCCGGGTACATGTTTGAGAGTTTGTACCAAATGATTTGACTTTTGTGATGCCCACATTGCTGTCTAAACACTTGTAAAACCTGAAAGGCGATTAGGAATGTGCAATTTCCCCTTTAATCCGTTTTATTTTCAAATCCATAATCAGTCTTCCCCCCAGAGCCTCTGCAGGGTGCACTGATTACAATAGTAATCAGTCTTCCATCAACCGTTAGCCACACTCCACTAGTACGTTACAATAATGTAACCCGCTAGTACGTTACAATAATGTAACAGCAGTGACGTTTTGCCCGTTTCCCGAGACACGGGGAAAACGGGAAGTCAATTTTGAAACTGGACTAAGTTTTACCAAAATGCGTCACCCACCACCCACCCGGGCCGGAATGGGTTCTCTTCAACGGGAGATAGAATTCACATAAACGGAATCCAACTCTGGATTTCTATTTCGTTCAACTTTTGGATCAGGCTTCGATTCAGGCTTAGGCTTAGCTAAGCTTTTTTGCCTTCATTTATTTCTCTGTTTTTTCCTTTTCATTGCTGCCTTCATCAAGCTCTCACTTTTTATGGTGTCTTCTACTAATAGATAATATTAATCTGTCACAACTTTCCATTTTTATAATTAGGCCCAAGCCAGGAAGACCTGTGCACATTTCTCATATCCACGCCAAATTTAAAGCCTGAAACGAGACCTCAACACCATTAGGATACGGCAGTTTCGCGTCAGTTATCAGTTATCAGTTATCCATCCAATTCATGTTCACACATTCACACACAATTTCCGATGTTGGGGTCAAAGGAAAACATGGTCAAAAAAGACCAAAATTTCCAAAAATTTTCTTAGGGAAGCATGTTTACGTTTTTGTGATTCGGTTTCTGCCAACCGGGTCCATATGGGCCCCACAAAAAATGTGCACATGTTCTCCGCGAAGCGCTATTTTTGGAGATTTTTGGGCAAAAAAGGCGCTTTTGGCTTGAAATTTTAGCAATTCGGGTCGGGTCGGGCCGGCAACCTCCAAATCTCCGGCCCAACCCAAAAGTCCAAAATCCCGTCCCGGCCCGATCCTAATCACTGGTTCTCTCTGCACGATATGGGTGATTTGTGTCCTCATTTTTATCTTTTCCAATTTCCGCCAATTTTTGTCGGCGTCGGCGTACGTGCATTTCCCTTCAGCCTTCAGATTGAGCTGGATCTAAAACGAACAAAGTGGTGACGATACGAACAAACAGCAATGACATCAACGGAAAAAGACGCTGACGCAGACGGAAATATGGGCATGGGTGACGAATTTGCGGCCTGTGAGCGCTTCTTGGATCAAGCTGAATCTATGTCTTCTTCGGATATGGAAACCGAAGTTGGCGGCGTTGAATTTATTTTCATTTTTGTTTTGAAATTCATGGTGGACCCGGGACTGTACTGAGCAGTTGGGCACCAGGCCGTAACATGTAACATACTACGTTTTTACACGATTCATAGTAAAAACATTAAAAATTTTTAACCAAAAACCTAACCCCCAACCTCACCCAAACCCCCTCGGTACATAACCCCCCAGGGCATCGGCTCCGCCGGTACAGTAGGTATCCCCCCTCTCCGAGCCCGGTACAGTAGGTATCAGTGTAGTTCCTGGGGGGGAGGGGGGGTCCCCCCCCTAAGGTACACTAACCGCCGCGACCAAGGTACACTAGTACACTAACCGCCGCGCCAGGTACACTAACCGCCTCAATTTTTGCCTAAAATCGGCATTTTTAGGCCTAAAATGGCCATTTTTAGGCCTAAAATGGGTGATTTTTAGGTCAATGTCAATGATGTCAAAAGTCGCCAAAATACCCTTTTTATGGAGATTTTTTTCCAAAAAGGGGTAAAAATCGGTCAAATTTTCTACCTCAAAAAGTGACTTTTTCCTGGATTTGGGTCTTCCCCCCCCCCCTTCCCCCCCAGGGAGGTACACTAACCGCCGCACGGAAAAAAGGGGTAGGTACACTAACCGCCGCGCCGGACCAGGAACTACACTGGTAGGTATCCCCCTCCAGAGTACCTCCAACACTGGTGGTGCGCACTTTGCCGTGTGGCTGTTTTCGCATGAGCATTTGTTTATTGCTTTGCTATCAAAGGTCGCAATCTTGCCCGGCCCGACCCTCTAAATCTCTGGCCCGACCCGGCCCGGCTCGAACCAAAAGCCCAAAATCGTGAGCCAGCCCGATTGTAACCTCTGCTTGTCTGCTATCATATTTTCAGGCTCTCATTGTATCATGGACAGCGCGCGTCGAGAAGTTGTGGTCGAGCGTTGAATCTCTCGGACTGTTCAGCACGAACGAAACCGTCAAAGAGATTGCGACTTCAAGCTTGAGATATTTGCTTCTCCCTGCGTTCGCTGGATGTCTGCGATACCATCAACAGACGCCTGAACGCAGGAAACGCGTGCTGGCTGAAGCCAAGGTCAGTTTTGTTCCAGGATCCCAGCCAGTTCGCTTTTTCCTTTCGTAAACAACTTTTGCGAGGTCTAATTTCAGTATAAACTGCCATTTAGGAGCATTACAACACGTATTTGGACAATTTACGGCTGTACGAAGTGTTAGCCGAACGCGACAGCAGCGTTCTGATACCGTCGTCATCGGCTAATGCCGGTGCTGCAAGAGAAATAAAGATAAAACGGTTGGTTATTAGGCATTAGGCTTCGATTTTATTCGATTGTTTAATGGTCGACATCTAATTTCGTCTTCAAGATACCGACAAAAAAGCGAACTGGAAAGAAATATCGCCCGTCTTCGCAATGAAAATGACGGAGATGAAGAGTTGCTACGGGCTCTCTACTTGGATCAACTGAAAATTTGGGCATACAGAGCGTCGGAAGATCTTGAGAGCATATCCAGTTAGTTTCTGGAGTTAACGAAATATTCCAAAAAAATATGAAATCAATTCCAGTCGCATGACTTTGACTTTCAGTTGAATTACAAATGCTGGAAATGCGCAGCAAGCAATCACAGACAGTCGGTTCAAGTTCAGCGGCAGCTCAGAACGACAGAGTACTGTTTCCATGATTGTTTGTTTTTATTTAAAGATTTAATGATAGTAAAATTTAAAACAGCACTTTTCTTGTTATTCAGTCAACCAAACCACTCAAACCGTTGATACTCGCGCGGGATGACGTGCAAAAACAAGTGTTCGGTGCTGGATACCCAAGTTTGCCAACAATGACCGTTCAAGAGTGGTATGACGGCATGGCCGCAGAGGGGAAATTCGCTCAACCGTTGGTTTTCTGTCCCATTTTTTGAGATTAAACTGCTTTTTTGTTCACGTGACTTCTAACGTCGTTTTTAAAAAAAATTTAAACAATGCTAATTGGTTGTTTTGGTTGCCTGCTCCGTCCGGCCTGTTTTATCAGATGGGCGGTGCACCAGGCAGTGTAGTTCCTGGTCCGGCGGGGAATTAAAAGTGTACCCTCAGTATTTTTGGAGGGGAATGAAGTGTACCCCGAGGGGAAGACCCTATTTCGGAGAAAAGTCATTTTCAGAGGGGAAATTTCAATTAGTTTTGCCCTTTTTGGAAAAAATTCTCAATGTAAACGGTGTATTTGGCGATATTTGACATTTGAACGTAAAAGTTGCCTACAAATGCCCTGCCCACAAATTTTTGGCAAAAATTGGAGAATTTTGCGTACCCGGTGGGGGAATTAAGGGGGTAAGCGTGTCATGTACCATGTACCATAGGGGAGCCCCTCCCCCAGGAACAACACTGGCATGGCACCAAGTCATCATCACTGCGAACGCACAACAATACTTCGAAAACTAAAAAGGCACGCATGTCTGTTTTTATGTCCGCTGTACTTTGTTTTCTTTGTTCAGTGCAGCTCCTCCACCACCCGATCCGAGCGCTGAGCCAACAGCGAGAGAGGAGGAGGAAGAACGACAACGAAGCATTGCGATGGATGATTATAAAGACGGTCGGATAGTTTTTTGTTTCTGTTCACTGTTTTTGAAAATATCACCATTGTTTCTGTTCCAGACCATCGGCGCGGATGGGGCAACACACACAACAAGGGATGAAAATCAATGGCTTTTGAAAGTTCCGTGATACACACTATTCAAAACATTTTCGTGATCGTCCCCTTGACATTGAAATGTTTTTATGATTGTTCATTTTTCTGCATAAACTTCACGATTCTTGTTTCCATCCTGTCACCGATTGTTCCTTGCTGCAGTTTATTTGTGCTGCTTGTGCTTTTCGTTCGAGCACATTACTTCATTCTCTTGTTATTGGTGCGCGACGAACGATGGACAAAAAAATCCAGATTTCTCCAGGTCTTCCATTTTCTGCGACAGCGAAATCCCTGCGCGACATGAAGGCCAATTGACAATGGCATTCTTGAGATCGACGGCCGCTCACGACTCAGACTGGGACTCGGCCAGTGATGATGGTGTAATTCAATCATCAGATGAAGATGATGCAAAAGGTGATGTTTCAATTATGTGCAGCTTCAAAATTGTCTAGGTTCTGTCGAAATTTGACGTTTATTTTTGTTCCATCCCAGCGGTTCAACGGTGTTGCTTTTTGGTGCCCATTTCGATCTGTTTTCACTGATTTGAGGTCGTCAAAGTCATAAGTGGCCCCAAACGGTACTCGGCCGGGTTTTATGACGCGTACGTCTGTACGCGTACACCACTTGAGCAAAGATCACACGACAATAGTTGCACATAATTTTCCAGGCGGCTCATCCAGCAAGCGCCTCTGTTTGAAACCGCAACGTGCGCCTGGCAGCAGCGCGGCAGCAACGTCAAACAGCAACAAAAATGCAATTTGGGCTGATGTGTTGGCTGAAGAGGGACTCACGGACAGCTTGAATCGCAATGTTATGGTTGGTGTTTGTCAGGACAAAATGCATGTTGTTGTGAACCGACTCCATGTTTTGGCAGGAAACAAACTTCGTTGATCACGGACTGTGTGAAGCACTTTTGGCGTAGTCAAACTTTCTGGCTTTGGGGCAGCACGAATTATTCTCAATCCAAAGGTCACGGACTGCATTCGGCCGCGAATGAAAAGTCTCTAAACACGACAAATAAGAAACGGTACTTTACGTCAGTACAGCCTGCGTGGAATCATGCTATCCGATGTTTCAGCACACTACGAAAAGCACGAACGCGCAGTTTGTGAATCGATCCGTAGAGTCGTACGAAGCTCCGATCATTGCGCCGTCCAAACAAGCGGAGGAGGAGAACACTAAGGAAAAAGAGAAAACATTGCAATCAAAGCTGGATGCCGAATTGGATAATTATCACAAAGCGGGTACTGAACAAAATACGACCGTTGAAGCGGCTGATGCTGAGATGACCACAGGTTGCTGTGATGGACTTTTGTTTGTAGCTTGTTGAGACCATCAAGTTTGGCTGGCGCATATACTGCATTCGCGGATCGAGTCTAAACTTGTCAATTTTTCATTGGATTTTGCGACTGAGCTCGTTTGCAGATTTCGCACCGATAGAGTCCGCGGTAATGAGTTTCTTATTTGTTCAGCAACGTCCGATGTCAGCAAAAAACAGCGCCCAACGACACCTACAGATGACGACTTATTCTCACCGACCGCCGCAGATTTGGACCAGGTTGAGAAAGTGCTCGTGCGTCCGCAAAAGGTGCGGTTAATTGGCTTTGTTTGTGATTTTTTTAGTGTGATTTAGGACATCAGAACAAAAACGCTATGTTTGGCAAGTTTGACTTGAAATATTAATAAAATTTCAGCGCAAGCACAGTGACAACAGCCAACCCAGTGACACGCATCATTGGCACAGGGGATCACATCACCAACAACGTGGCCGAGGTCGTGGACATGGACCGCCGAGAGGTCGCGGTGCTGCGCACAACAGGTCAGTGGCAATATACGTTGCACCGACCTTTAGGCCAAGTGCTGAGTTTTATCCAATTTCAGGGGTCGAGGCGGTGCGAGAGGCGGCCGTGGGCATCACCATCATTTTCCTCCACCCAATATCCCACATGAGCCGATTGTGACCGGTGTCAAGTTGGATCCGAATGCCAGTGCTGAATGTATGGTTGAACAGCTGTCTCATGTGCTCAGGGAAAATAATGTGGTTGGTCTTTGTGTGCTTAGCAGGTGCGCTGATGCATGCACCAGCCGGCTGTGAAAACGCATTAAACAGTCAGGAATAGTCATAGTTGCAGTAAGTCACGAAGTTAATGCCACAGACAACATTGAAGCATTTAGGGCTCAAGCTCAACTAAAGATATTTGCAGATTTACAACAAGTGAAACGTTTCACCTGATTACCGATGTTATGCCATTAGAAAAAAAATTGGAAAGTACGGGGCAAAGCTGGGTCGCGTGCTAATTGGGGACATAATTCCCGCTTTGCACCTGAAAAGTTCAAAATGGTTTTGATTTTGGTATCTGATCGATCTGCTTTTTGAAGGTGAATTCCTTAGCCAGAGGTGTTCTCACCGATGAGGCCTGGCACCTCGTCTGTCTGTGAAAACAGGCCGAGACGGGCGGAACTCACTGCTGTTACATTATTTGTCAGTTCGTACCTAGAACACAAATAGCTTGGTGGTGTGTGAATTGCACCTGATCTTTATAATCACAAATTTTTCTTTCCATCAGGACTTACTCAAACGTTGCGTCGAGCAGTTGGGCAACGCCAAAATGATCCAGCTGTACGAGGACACGTGCAAGGTGGAGGAGTCTGGTGGCATGATGGTGAATGACAACTCGCGACGTCGCACACCCGGCGGAGTGTTCTTGTTCCTCTTGCGCGCTGATGAGACAATACCGAAACCGACACTGGTGAGTTGTCGTGATAAGTTTGTGATTTTGTCTTTGGATAAACGTGGCGCCAATGGTGCAGCAGGGGGGTGGGGGTCCCCCTAGGTACAGTAGGTAGGTAGGTTGACGCTCCATCTTGGTACAGTAGGTAGGTCGCCGCCCCCGGCTGGTACAGTAAGTTGCGATTTTTGCCTCAAAACAGTATAAAATCGGTATTTTTTCAATCCAAATAGGCGAAAAATCGCGCGCTACGCGCAAATTGGCGTTTTAGAGTACATTTTCATCAATATTTAGACCTAAAAAGTTTTGTTGCCCCCTAAGTCGGCCGGTACAGTAGGTAGGTTGCCGCCCCACATTTTTGGTGGTACATTGCGCTCTTTTTGGCTGCGCCGGGGCAGCATCTGTATCTTTCGATCTTTGTGTGTTATATGCGAGCTCTGCTGGGCGTCTGACGTTTCCGTACCAAGATGGAGGCGCAAGATTTTAATTCGAGTTTTCATGTTCCCGTGCTATTTTATCACAACTAATGTTTCAAAATGCGATCTTCAACGATCAAAAGAATGAAGAACGCAAAGTGGCACGAGCCCGGCGCAGACTGCAGCGTCGTGGACAGGGGGAGGATTTCAGCGCCGATTTGAAAGATGTTAGTTAATGTCAAGCAGACAGAGAGTAAAGAGAGAATTGAAGATAAACATAACATTAAGGTGAATTATTTTACACAAACGTAACGTTTAAATAATTTACGTCCCAACACTTTGTCAGATGCAACTGTTGATCGAAAGTGACAAGAAGCGTCGTCAGGGTCACGTGATTGGCGGTGCTGGTCAGCAGCCTGCCAAGGATACGAACATGGAGGATGAATCAAACAAGGTTGGTGAGGACAAGCTGATGGTTGTGGCGGTACAAATGAGTTTGTTTAAAGCCCGTTTCAAACTTTGATGTCGCACCGGCCTTTGATTTCAATAAGCTTTGTTCCAAACTTGACAAAATGAGAATACTTATTATCAAAGGATCCAAAATTGGACCATAACGGCGCGAAAGCTGACGATGCCGCAGACGAGCTGGATGACGAAGAACATCAGCAGCAATTTGAAGAGCTGGATAAATTTTTGTATGGGGAGGAAGCTATGACGCAATGAAGTCTTTTCTGGTCACAAAAATACTGCGTCGATAAATCGACTGAATTTGTTCAAACATTATTTTTATATTTTTGTATTCCTTTGTTTTTTCCTTGCGTTTATTGATTCGTTATCATTGTTATTGTTCTGTTGGTGATTTTTTCTGTGATTTTTTACCTATCACTAGTACGCTTCGCGTTGCGAGTGGCATGAGCTGATGAACTTGTGGTATTGACTGGACTGAGTCCATTCTTCTTTTCTACTTGTTTTGAGCGAGAAAAAATAAAATTTTAAGTCGTCGGAAAGTCGCGCGATTTTCGAGGTTTCAAATATCTACATTACCGCTCGTTATTTACAATAAAATAGAACGTTGCGGATTGAAAATTATGATTTACGTTTATACTAATAAAGCATGCGCCTTCAGAATGGTGCAGCAAGAAACCTCAGATCCGTTGGCGGCAGTGAATTTAGTCAACGATTCTGCATTGATTCTGGCCGCCCGGAATGGAGAATTGGATAAATTGCGGTTGTTGATCACAAGATTTGCTGCAGATCATGCGCTGACAGCTGGCAGGTCGGATACGAAACACAATTTGGGGCAGGTGTTGGCAGCACATTCGAATAAATATGGTATGGTTGTTTGTCACCCCAACAGTGTGAAATAACTGAATAATCGAAACTGTTGGGGACAAGCCCGTCTGCTATTAAAGCAGTTTGATGTAATCTGACTGAACTGCTGTCTGTGTGAAGATCCAGGTGATTTTCCATGCCAAGAAATTGTGCTTCAAAAATGTTTCGCAACGAGCATAACAGCAGCAGAAGGACTGGAAATCCAATTCAATGTACTCAATACACGTGACCAGCGCAGTCCTCAGAAAACAAACCACAATTTTCAAAATCGCACAAAATGTGGAATATCACGTGGTACCGCACTCTGCTCGTTTCATGTGCTCGATTTTTAAAAACCATGCGCCAGATTTGGTGCGCCACACATGGCTGAACTTGCAACTTCAGGCAAAACGATTCTGCACGAAGCCGCGCAGCACGGTCACCTCTCAATTGTGCAGACGTGCATCTGTGATTATCGGATGGCGCCAGATTGCCTGAAACAGGGCGACTGGACACCGTTGATGTTGGCGTGCTCGAAAACGCTCGCCCAGTCACGTGATATTGTTGAGTGTTTGTTGGATAATGGAGCTGATTTATACAGGCGAAATAAGGACGGATGGACAGCACTGCATGTGGCGGCCAGAGCTGATAATGTACCTGTTGTGGAATTGTTGATGCGAACGGATGTGAAGGTTGGTGTTTCCATTGAGTGCGTTTGTGCTGAGTTTATGAGCTGCGCATAGAAACACCCAACAGCGTCTGAATTTTACAAAAACCTGTAACCTTGCTGCCCGATTGAGGTATCGAGCGTTGCAAACCTAGTTGATGTTATTGGCCTGATTTTGTCCAGTTATTGATCAGTGTGTTTAGCATTGATTTGATTGATTGTTTTTGCTTATTCCTTCTTTTCTATGCCACCCATGACATATTTGTTTGCCTGGGCCGTAGGCGTAAACTGAACTGCTGTCTAAAACAGTGCGTCGAATTCTCGACAGGCGGCTGTCCGCATTCTTGAAACTCGAGGGTACCCGTACAATTGCAATCCCATTGCGCACGCGTGCATTAAACAATGCTTCCTCCCACGTAAGCAATCCATGCCACAAACTGAGGTCAGCCAGCTGGAAGTGGTCGTCACGCTCCCTCTTTCATTGCGCAGTTGGATTGCGCGCAAGCGTTTTCGAGAAATCGACGTCTAAATTTTTAAATTTTAGGTTTGTGTAACGCACAGCACCAACGGTCGCACCCCGCTGCACACATGTGCTATGTATGGATGTACACGCACGGCCGAGGTGTTGTTGCGTGATGTTTCATTGTGTACGCCTGATCAGGTTGACTCATGCGGTACCACTCCGTTTATGGATGCGTGCAGGTGAGCTTATCGGTTAGTTAATGGCCACACATTCCAAAGATTTTTGCAGTTGTCTGTTAATCGACCTGAATTTGAGTTGACAAGAGTCGTGAGCGACGCATTTTTTGGTTGCTGTCAGTGTGGTTCCTGGTCCAGCTGGAAAATTTGTGTGCCTCCGTCCTTTTTTGGAGGGAAATTAGTGTACCCCTGGGGGAAGGGGAAGACCCAAATTCAGGAAAAGTCACTTATTGAGGTAAAAATTTTGACCTATTTTTGCCCCATTTTGAAAAGAATTCTTCAAAGAAATGGGTATTTTGGCGACTTTTGACAACATTGACCTAAAAGTCACGTGTTTTAAGTCTTTTACGCAAAAACTGGGGAAATTATTGTTACCGGAGGGGAATTAGTGTATAATGTACCTTTGTCGGGGAAACTAGTGTACCTTAGGCCCCCTCCCCCAAGGAACTACACTGGTTGCTTTCAAGAATTATGTATGTTATGTACTGTGTCGAGTGACAAGTTAATGGCAGGTTGTTGATGAAAATGTCATTAAAAATCATTCATTACATAGCGGTGATATCTGGAGGGTGGGTCACTCACAGTGAAGGTATCACACAAGGCAGCACAAGAAGTCTTGGTTTTTTCAGATATGGCAGTGTCGACATCGCGAGGCTAATTCGAGAAAAACATAAGGTCCGTTTATTGTTCTACAATGATGATATTTACAACGAGTTCTTGCGATTGGTATAATAACACTACGCCAACACTAGCCCGATTTCGGAGGTGTGGAACATAAATGTAACACGTTGTAGAATAACGTGGCGCATGAGGATTTTCTCTTTCTATTCGTTTTGTAAGCACCTCTCCTTCGAAATCGGGCTCGTGTCGACGTAGTTTGCCTTACTCGTTTCAGTGCAACATTCGTCACCGCGACGAAGCTGGTCGTGAAGCAGTGCATCTGTCAGCCGAGGCCGGTGCTTGGCCAAGTGTTCGGTACTTGATTGAAGAATGTCATGTACCACTTACAGTTACCGACTCCCAGAGTACCATGAACATTGTGCATTTCGCTGTTAAAGAAGGTCATGTGGAATTGCTCCGGTCGTTGAAGCGTCATTGTGACGCTTCTGTCGTTCAGCAGATGTGTCACGCAAAGTCACACAAGGGTCGGACACCACTGCATTTAGCTGCCATGTCCAGACACCCGGAGATGGCGGAATATTTGTTGTTGGATTGTGCAATTCGTGATAATGAACCTGATGATCAGGGGAATATGGCTAGATCATATGCGAAAAATTTGTTGGTGAAGAAAGTTTTGGAGAAATATTGTTCGAGTTAGTCTCTGTCATCTGTCTGCCTTTCCAATACACACGGGTATTATTTATTAAGGCCGCACTCAGACAAACGCGAAATGCGAAAAGCGAAAAGTTCAGCACAACAGCAACCCCCACACCCCCCCCCAACACCAAATTCCCAAACAAAAATTTCAAGCTTTTAGTGCGCTTAAACACCAACTTTTCGCTTTTCGCTTTTCGCGTTTGTCTGAGTGCGGCCTTAAGGTGTGTATAGCAGTGTTTTGTTTAGTTTTTATAAATGTGAGCAATACATAAATATAAAGTTTGTCGATGGGTTATTTGATATTGACATTATTATCGCAAATCGGTTTGTTTTCGAATCCGACTGTGGAACAGCTACCGACTCACGTGTGTTCTTATCGCGATCCAATCAATAAACTAGTCGAGAGATCGTTTCAGCAATAATGGACCCGTTACGTCCATTTCTGAATTTCGGCGGTTCTTTCCCTGCGGGCACGCCTATCTGGCACCAAGGTGTTGGCTTGCCCATGCAACTGCCACCTGCCGCTCAGCAAGCGCAACAATTTTGTGAGTTTCCTGTTGTTGGTTCGGGGTGTTCATCCTGCTGATGACGTGGACGTTCTGCGCAATCCGTGATGCGGCCAGTTTTGACAACCTGTTTATCAGCTGCGTGCCTGGGCAGAACGTGAACGCTAGTCGAACTCAGTGCCATTGACAGATCTCGAAGTATCGCAAGTTAAAAAAGTGCTCAAGGCAAAGTCAGATGAGCACCTTCCAATTGCAGTGCACAACCAAATTCTTCTCAATAATGCCGCCGCCGTGCAACGCATCCCAATGCCACATCAGCCCCCAGTGTCCATTGGCGGACAGCCGGGGCTGTTGGGTGCACCTGGCCTGCATCTGCAACATCAACAACTGATTGTCGCCCAACCACGTGCGTTTGTTTGTAGGCTTTGGGCACCGAAATTGGTGATTGGTATGGTTCGATTTTGCACGATTGACTTTTGTGGTCCGGTGTTCAAGGCAGCGAACCAGCCCGATCACCAAGTTTGAGACCGGGTCAACATTGATCCCCGCGGATAGGCGCCGCGTTTGGGTATAATTTTTTAACGATATGGAGCAGAGACCTGCGTAAATTTAAAGTAGTGCTGACTACGGAGAAAGAACACTTACGCTGCTCAACCCTGTATGACAGGCTGTCATGATTCGGTCAAACTTTGCCTAAAGACTGAATTCTAAACTCTAAAACTTGTTGTTGCAGCGGCCTCGACGCCTATTGTTGTCACGAGCACGCCTCAGCCGATTTTCATACCCCAACAACAAATCCCCCAACATCCCACCACCCCTGTGTTGCCCACTGCTGCCGCACCCATCATGCACGACCAGCACATTATACAGGTGGTCTCTCTCGAGGTTGCAATTGCAATTGTTCACTTTTCTTTTCTTGAGTTCGAAAAAAGTGCAGATCCGATCCGATTGCCAAGTTTTGCGTTGTTCTTGAATACTTGTTCGTGCTGCGTTGCTTCGCTATTTCAATCGCTTTGAGGAATTTTGACGATTCGTTGTTCACTTTCCCTGCATTTCACGCAGGCGGCCCCAACCACATCTCGCACCAGTCAACAGGATGTGAACGAATCTCCACAGCAGCAACAGCATCAGGAAACATCTGTGAAGAAACTGTCCGCTGTTAGTTTTTTTTTACAATTTTAGCAAGCAAACACATCAATAAAGTCCGATTGTCTCTTGTCTGTCGCTGATGAAGAATTTGTGATCAAGCTTCTTGAAGATTTTAGTCTGACTGACCGCAGACCGCTGAACTGGATTAACCCAGATTCGGTAAGATGAGTCCACCAGCAACGCTTGTGGTCCCCTACGCACTGATGAAAGGTCGTATTATGTGCTGTTCCATGACTAATTGATTTTTCCATCATCAGCTCTGGTCGGAGCACAAGGCGCCCGATGGACGTGTTTATTATTACAATTCTGAAACCAAAGAGTCGAAATGGCAGAAGCCGGACGAGCTCAAAACGCCTGCCGAGGTACTTTCGCACATGTTACTTGGTACTAATTTACTTGCTATAGGCCGTCAACCATGATGGAGCTGTGCACCAAAATGTCCTGAAAATATGCAGTGTGATTGTGTTGTGGCATCAAAGTTGAACTGAACAAGTACCAATAGTACATTGTTTTTTTTCGTGCCTCTTGCTGACTGGCCTGTTTGCTGAATTTTTACATGGACAAATCCAAATCAGCCAAATGTTTTAAGATGACGTCAACTTTTTCAGAGGCTGTTATCGCAGTGCCCCTGGAAAGAGTACAAGACGGCCGAGGGCAAGACGTACTTTCACAATAACGAAACAAAGGAGTCAACGTGGAAGATTCCTCCCGAACTGAGGGAGCTCAAAGGTGATTTTGGTTACTTTTTTCTCTTTATTTCTGTAAATTTCGGTGATATCGCCATTTGCATGCTAACATGAAGCACAGTGAAGAACATTTCACACTTCGTAATTCATCTTCGTGCCTGATTGTCAAGGCTGGCATGTGTGTGTGTGCAGCCCAAATCGGTCTTATTCTGCTTGCTTACATTCGTATTCCAGAAACAAAGCCAATCAATCAATCCACCTCAAACAGCCAGTCAGGTATTGTTGCCCAAACACAATGCAATCGTGTATTCTCTATGATCAGTCGTGGTGATTTGCATGTCTCGCTAATCTTATAATATCTGCTACCCACACCAAATGTTCATCGCAAAATCGTGTTTCGAGATGAAAAAAACAGAAAGTTCTCCTGAATTGCAGAAAAAGCGGCGCAGCTCGAATCTCAACTTCCAGCGGCGGAGGAGGAGGAACATTCGATGGACTCTAACTCCAATGATCAACCAGCAGTTATGATAACACCGATGCTGTTTGGACCACAGAATCAATCGACTGAGACCACAAACTCAAGTTTTGAACTGCAACAACAACAACAACAGCAATCACCTGTGAAACATCAGCAATCACCGGTGGCAATGCCTGCAGTACCCCAACAGCCAGTGGTTACGACAGCTCAAGCACGACCGCTGTCCGGTGTCAGCAGTGAGATGGAGAAGGCGATGAAAGCGACGCTGGCAACGCTGTCAGCGCCGGAGATGGCTGCCAGCAGGTATTGGTTGCACAATGACTATAAGAATTGGTCAAATTTTTTTCCTGAATCGTAAAGAGGGAAAGTGACGTGGCAATGACGTTACGTTGCGTGATCGCACACAAAGCATGTAGTAAAGAGAATGTTTCAGACCTGCGGCAACGTGGTTGATCTGCTGGATTATTTTTAGCTGAAAATGTTTTGTGAGAATCACAAATAGCACAGTGGTTAAGAGTGACTAAACTTGAAAATCAGGATTGATTTGATGAATTCTTATATGGTCATTGTGCGACCAATATGACCATGTTTTATTTGTCCAATGGTGACTTTGGGCCATGCTTTTGCTCTGGTCATGACACGTCACCAAATGAGGGCACGTTCAGCTGGCAAATTTCTTTCTGGAGCCAGTCCTGGTCACCAGGTTACTTTTGCATCAATGAGATTTATATTTTTATTTGTGTACTCCTGCCATTCTGTGTTTGAGGTCTCAATTTTCATGTTGGTTTTGTGATTCAGTCAACAACAAACAATCCAATTTCAGTGGCAACGAAGAGAACGAACATCAACTGACCCAACAGCAACAACTAATCATCCAAGCAGCCGTGCAAGCTCAATCCCAGCCACAAAACCGACCACAGATTTTGATCTATGCGGACAAGAAAGAGGCTATGGAAGCGTTCAAACAATTGCTGAGGGAACATGTAGGTCTTGGTGGACTATATGCAGTGTGTTGGAAAAGTCGCTCCCCATCAAAGAGTATACTGTATATTGGTAGCACAATCACCATATGAGAATCCATCTGGAAATTTTTTTTTGAATTGACAAGCCAGGAAATGACGTTGGGCTGCAACCTGCGGATACAAAACATGCTTCAAAGCTTCAGCAACGTGGTTGCTCTGTCGGTTTATTTTTTGAAAATGTTTGACATAAATATGGTTGCCGCATGAACAAAACGGTAGTTTCCTGAAAAAAACGAAACGCTTTTTCCACGCCTTTGCAATCGCACAAAACCCCATTTTTTGTGGTTAACTGTTAATTTCATAGGACATCCCGAGCACAGCGACGTGGGACATGGCATTGAAGAAGATACAGCGTGACCCACGTTACAAAGCGTTGGCGAAAATGAGCGAAAAGAAACAGGCGTTCAACGCGTTCAAAACACAACGCAACAAGGAGGAGAGGGTTTGTGTGGCATTTTTGTTTTCATAAAGTTTCCTTTTTTATTTTTTCACTAATTAACGCATCAAGTGTCATTTCATCAATTATTTCCCAATCGAAGGCACATTTTCATTTCAATGGGACTATTTAGTCTCTTGGAGCATGTGGCATTTTGGGGTGTACACCCGGTGATTTCGTCTCTGACGACTGGCCCGGATCACCTAAGCTGTCAGGCGTTACGGGCCGAAACAGCAACGTGTCACTGGTCTTGCACAAAGGCGTGCCCTCAAAGCACCTTACCGTCTGACCAATAACATTGGTATTTTTTGCTTCAATGCAGCCCTCAAGGCAACCCAGTCACATTTTAGTCAATTTTCAACAAAATAAAAATGCGAAATAGTTCACTGCCATGTAAATTCATTATCAGTAGGACCATCATGACGACCGTCCTGTTGATCACCCTGAGTAATTCTCGGCATCGGTGATTTCTGTTTTTTGAAAGCGCGTTGTCGTTCGTTAATCTCGTCTCTGGTCAGCAGTTGTATGCCGTCCTTGGTCTTCATGTCATCAGCAGTCAATCTGAGCAATTTTGTCGGCGTCTCCGTAAGATCTGGATTGTCTTCCACCAATTTGTTGTAGGTTTGGACAAATCTGAAACAGATTCTCGTTTCTTTCAAAAAAACAAAACGGATTTGTCACAACGTTTTTCGCAAACCTTTCACAAACAGACTCCTTGTTTTGGTCGAGCTCGGCCGGTTCCAGACTATAACTGGTGCTCGGCTCCTGATTGCCGCTCGATATGCTCGCAACGAATTTTCGGTAGAATAGTCTGAGAAAAAATATGTAGTTTTTCTGATAAAAATTTCGAAAAATGTAAATGACACGTACGCTCGAGTTTGGTCTTCTTGATAGAATATCTGACGCAGTGGTCTGCTCTCGTCGATTTTCGGGAATTTGAGTGCGTCCGGTTCATCGATCGGCGGGTGTGCGGCGTAGACGTCGAACCAAACGGGACGATCTTCGTATTTGACTGCGTTTGTGCGCAACAGACCGAGGGCTCTAGAATTTATGAATTTATTCAGCCATTGCGTTAAAAAAGCACGCAATTCATGAAGAAAGGTTGCAAGTTTCTCTCTCATTTGAGGTCGCAATCGGGACCAGACCCGCCCAAATGACCCCAATATGTTTTTATTTTTTCCGGAAATTTTTCCAAGTGGCAGCTTTTGAAAAAAAGTGTTTTTTTCAAAACTTTTCAAGTAATTTTCCCAAGTCGCGAAATGATGTTGTTAGCACCACCGTAGATTGGTGCTAAACAGTTCAAAATGAGCATTTTTTCAAACTCCAAGTGCATTTTTGGCCTGTTTCAGACTGCCTGAGAGAATTTTCTTCAAAATAGGCGATCGTGGACCATGAGCATCAGGGTATCCTCTCAAATATCGGAAGAATACGCAAGTATACCCCCATGCCCCTGCAATCCGTCAGAAGACAAATAGGCCGTTTTTGTTGCATATAATTTTACTGACAATCCGCGCAAAATGGATGCTATTTGACATCTTGGCCGAAAAGTGGCCTGAAGTGAACATTTTTGTGTTTTGGGGTTTCACGCTTAAAATCAGGCGTGGCGTGGGTGTGTTGTTATGTGTTAAATGTGCACAAGTCTTCCTCGCTGGTGCCAAACCCAGAGTTGGATTATGTTTTGGCAGTGTAGTTCCTGGTCCGGCGCGGCGGTTAGTGTACCTACCCCTTTTTTCCGTGCGGCGGTTAGTGTACCTCCCTGGGGGGGGGGAAGGGGGGGGGAAGACCCAAATCCAGGAAAAAGTCACTTTTTGAGGTAGAAAATTTGACCGATTTTTACCCCTTTTTGGAAAAAATTCTCCATAAAAACGGTATTTTGGCGACTTTTGACATCATTGACCTAAAAATCACCCATTTTAGGCCTAAAAATGCCCATTTTAGGCCTAAAAATGCCGATTTTAGGCAAAAATTGAGGCGGTTAGTGTACCTGGCGCGGCGGTTAGTGTACTAGTGTACCTTGGTCGCGGCGGTTAGTGTACCTTAGGGGGGGGGGGGACCCCCCCCCCTCCCCCAGGAACTACACTGTGTTTTGGTGCATTCGATCTCCGATTCTGGGCCAGCTTTTCTTGTCCCAGCGTGCTTTGGGGATCAGTAGGGTTGGGTTGGCCCGATCCTCCAAATCTCCGGCCCGGCCCGAACCAAAAGCCCAAAATCGCGGCCCGGACCGGCCCGATTGCGACCTATGAACTTTTTACCTTTGATAACGTCAATTATGCATGAAAGCAGTATTCTCCTTTGTAACGCAAGCTTAAACAACGTTTGACACAACAATACAACCCTTACCATGTCATTAATCTATGGCACGATGAAGGCTGGGGTGGGGTTCTGTTCTGCTATATGGGGCTTCTATTTTTGATTTCGAGCAGAGGTGGCAATCGGGCGGCCCGGCCCGAACGGTCGGGCCGGGCCGGGATGGTCGGCCCGGAAAGGCCCGACATCATCATTTCAATAAAAAATCGTGACTTTTCACTGTAAACTAGCCAAAATTTCTTGCAATTCAGCAGCTTATGACCGACTTCCATGATTTTCAGATATTTTTAAACAAAAAAACTAATTTTTGCACCAAAAAATTTTCTTCATTTATGTTCATTTTTTAGGGTGTCTCCGGATCTTGTGTAAAGATCTTTGCGAAAGCGTGCAGATAAAATTTGAATTTGAATTCAAAATATCATCAGAAAAAGTTAGGCCGAAAAAAAATCGGGCCGGGTCGGACTTCCCGGCCCGAACTGTCGGGCCGGGCCGGGCCGAGGTAGCCCGGCCTATGGGTGGGCACAATACCCAATACCACCCAATACCAATACCAGTGTTTGGTATTGGTATTGGGTCTATTTCTGGTATTGGGCATTGGTATTGAAGCTGGCCTGGTATTGGGTATTGGTATTGGGTTTGCCCAGGTATTGGGTCAAAATCAATACCCAATACTAACCAAGAAAACCCCAATACCAAACCAATACCAAACCCAATACCAACCCAATACCAGACCAAAAACCCAATACCTAACCAATACTAAGACCAATACCCAATACCCAATACCAATACCAACCCAATACCCAATACTCAATACCAATACCAACCCAATACCAAACCCAATACCAGGCACTTCAGAAGTATTGATTTGGTATTGGGTATTGGTATTGGTATTGGGTCTCGCCCGGTATTGGTATTGGGTATTGGTATTGGGTCCCCAAATTGGTATTGGTATTGGGTATTGGTACAGGGCCGGTATTGGTATTGGGTGTAAAAAGTGGTATTGTGCCGTGCCCAGGCCTAGCCCGGCCCGATTCCAACCTTTGATTTCGAGCCATTTGGATGGGGAGATGGGGTTCCCCAATTCAATTAATGGGGGTCAATTAATGGGGAGTTCTGTTTCCGACAATACGGTACAGAGGTCGCAATCGGGCCGGTCCGGCCCGAACCAGAAGCCCAAAATCGCAATTGCGACCTTTGACACCGCCTTGTTCACCCACCGAAAAAATAACGAGCCCTGTCGTTCCATCCGTGCTTGCGCCATTTCGGAATGTGAATGTGATGTGTCAGTGTCGGGCTGGGAAACCACACACGGTTTGGGCCTTTGTCAAATCAAACCAAACTGTTGGAAAGAAAAGAAATTTTTAGTTTTTTTGGACTTCAACTTCGAAAAAATAATTCAATGTTTCAGTCGGGCGTCCACGCATTTTGGGAAAAGCTAGTCCAGTTTTGAAATTGACTTCCCTTTTTCTCAGGCGTGGGCTTAGGCTTAGGCTTACTATTAGGCTTAGGCTTAGGCTTAGGCCAAACCTTGAGCCAACCCGTGCCTTCTATCGCGAAATCGAAAATTCGCGTTTCTCTCTGTCAAGGCAACTGGACTAGCTTTTCCCAACATGCGGCGTCCACACGTTGAGCAGAGCACCACGCTTGTCCAATTTCAATCGTCCAATACCAATTTGTATTTCCCACGGATAATTTTCTGTGTGTGTACTGTATCATAAGACCTGAATTTCTTCTTTCTGCCGCAGTTGAGTGCACCGCACCCACGTTCGCAGCATGCAGACGCACCTTTATTTTCAGGATGAAAAGCGATTGGCGGTGAAGCGAGCGAAAGAAACACTTGAACAGTGGCTGCATCACACAAAGTTGATCAATTCAAATACGACGTATCGACGCGCCGAACAGATTTTGGCAAACGAGGAGGTTTGGACAGCCGTACCGGATGCGGCTCGACGCGAAATCTATGGCGATGTGATAAAAACGCTGGCTGTGCGAGAAAAGGTATTCTGCCGTTCACAAATGAATAGCTTTTTCGCATCCGTAACAATGAACGATCCCAGGAATCATTCTTTCAATACACCCATGTGCATAAAATACTTTTCACAACAGGAGGAATCTAAGAAATTACGTACTCGAAACATAAAGACGTTGGCAGCCATATTGGAGAACATGGATGATGTGATATTTCGAACGACGTGGTCCGAAGCTCAACGTCTCCTCATGGAAAACTCCGAGTATGCTGAAGACAAAGACTTACAATGTTGGTGGTACTAAATTTATTGTTTGGTTCAATTCAGTCATGGTGATCAGCTTTCGAACGGGATTGGGATCGGGTGTGAGTTTGGAAAATGACGGGGTCTTGATCCCGAGTTCTAATCCCGCAGGATCGGATTGAGAAATACAAAGATACGAGATGTCCCAAAAGAAGCTCCCCAGTCCCCACTTTTCCTTTTCGTTATGTGTGGGATGAATGATACCCGTTTGCACCTGCTATTGAACTGCATGTTATATTGGACGGTTTTGCTTCAGTGCATGCCTGAAACCAATCCACACGCGTAACATGCGCTACCACAAGGTGGCGTTTCAATGTAGCATCATGGAGGAAGAGAAGAAGCGCCCCCCCAGGGTGGGTTGCCCCCAGAACCCTTTTTGTCTTGGATTTGTACCAAAATTGCCACAGGAGGTAATGACAAAAATGTATTGGGTGTTACGTGCCCCCCGATGCTTGAACCTGGATCCGATGCGAAAATGAACCTCATTTATGAAATCCCCGTGGTCCATTACCCCATGTGCCAATGTTGGTACAAGTCTAAGACAAAATGGTTCCTGGGGTCAGCGTGCCCTGGGGGCGCTTCTTCCCTTCCTCTTTGATGCTGCGTTGAAACATCACCTTGTAGTAGCGCTTGTTACGCATGTGCGTTGGTTGCGGTGTGCACTGAAGCAAAACCGTCCAATATAAGCACAGAGTTCAATATCAAGTACAAACACGTCATTCATGCCACACATACCGAAAAGGAAAAGTGGGGGCTTCTTTTGGGTAGCTATTTTTTTGGACCAACACAGCCCAAATTTGTCGAACTTGTTTTGCAGGTATGATTAACATTGAAGTGTTTGCACAATAATGATCGCTAAACACAAACTTCCTTACTTTTCTGGCGTTGTGCAGATGTTTTCCAACTGAATCGATCTTCGAACCATTTTTGTAGTGGCTGACAGTGCTAGAAACTTGGTATTGTATATTTGGTACCGCATCGGATATTCGAAATCTGACATGTCGACATACTAACTTTTGTACGTGCATCACAACTCCCTAACAGACCAAATAAATGCCCAATGCACCGCGCGTGAGGCATGGGAACAGGGACAGGACAAGAGAGGGTCACACCAGCCGAGTCAGGCGGTTGAAAAGAAATGGAGGAACAGCAATCCCAAACGGCTGATACTTCTCAATTTTACATGTGACGAATAACAGAAACTTTTGTAATTTGGGTTTTTGACGGTCTGTCAGCCTTTTGTTAATTTCTGGTACTGGACCTACAATAAGTCAATCCCGGCCTATTTTGACCGGAATCGGATCGGGATGACATCCAGAATTCATGGGATCAGGATTGGAAAAGGGCCGGGGGTCGAGATCGGGATCTAGTTCAATCATTGCTGGTCATACTGTTCCGTTTTCAACTCAAACTGTCCTTACTTTAGCGATGGACAAAGAGGACGCTCTAATTGTGTTCCAAGAACACATTCGCACGTTGGAGACCGAGGATCTAAAAGAGCGTGATCTGGAAAAACGTCGCTGGCAACGACAGCAGCGCAAGAACCGTGAGGCGTTCACGCAGTTCCTTCAAGAGTTACATCACAAGTTTGTTGTTGTTCTGCTCTGAATTGTGCGCACAATACCGTTTTATTGCCTTAAAGCAAAAGTGACTGCAGAAATCAACTAACATCGATGTCTCTGTGGAGCGAGATGTATGCGACGATCAGTGCCGATCAACGATTCAACAACATGTTGGGTCAACCAGGATCAACACCGCTGGACTTGTTCAAATTCTACGTTGATGACTTGAAAGCCAGATTCGGCCAGGACAAGCAAGTGATCAGGGATATATTGAAAGTTGGTATTGTTTTTTATTTGTTGGCATTTTGTGAAGTTTCTCAAGCACATTTGTGATTCTAGAAGCTGTTACACACATGTGTAGAAAACTTATGGAAAGAGGATTCAAAAAACCAGCAATCATTGACATCATACTACACTATCTAACCAGATATAGAAAACAATTATGGAAATACAACCTACTTAACAAAAAACTAATTCATAAACACATAATTAAAAAACTCACCACATCTATCTAAACTGGGTAATTGTGACTCCCCGTTTTTAAAAAAACACCCAGTTTTCTCATAAAAAGCATTATGTTTTACTCATATTACTTATCGACATTGCAACAGTAATACAACTTACAATTTATTAATTTCTTGAATAATTTTTTTTTCTAAAAAGGCAATTTTTTTACAATTTATCATTTTTACTGAGTGAGTTTCACATGGCGATTGTGCCATTCGGCTGACGAGCAGGGGGCACAACGTCACGCCGATGGTCTCGAATACCCCGCGAAACCTAGGCGTAGACAGGACTCCAAATTAATTTTTTCAATAATTTGCTAAATACAACAGTCACACAATGCTCTCGCATCCCTTCAGGAGTCATCAAAAGAAGTCAAAGTCAATACCAGCATGGATGACTTTGAAGCTTGGATGAAGAACGATGAGCGCTACAGCACACTGGATTATGGGAACGTGAAGATGTGCTTCAAATCGGTCTGATGCAATTTGCCTTAATGCAATAATAATGATGATATATGACCGTGTGCCCTTTAGCTTCTGGAGAAAGCCCACGCTACCGAACGAGAGCGTGAGCGTGAAGAATCGAGAAAGGTGAGACTTTGATCCAAAGAAGTTTCGAAAATGTAAACATAGCTATTTATGGCTAACGTCTCTGTCGGTTTTCAGCACAAACGGCTGGCCAACAACTTCAAGTCAATGTTGCGAAGTTTGTCTCCTCCTGTGAAGCCGGGCACAGCATGGGAAGACATTCAGCCCAAAATCGTAACAGAGCAGGCATACGGCGCTGTGGTGTTGGAGTCAGATCGTATTTCGATCTTCAATGACTATCTGCACCAATTGGCTGAAGCTTGTGGTCACCATCATGGAGCGAAGAAGAAGAAAAAGAAGAAGGAAAAGTCAAAAAAGAGGAAATTGTCACCGACCCGATCAAATTCCGTGCGCTATGCTGTTTTATTGGGAGGGAATGCTGAGTCATTTGTAAATGCAATTTGGCCAGCACAAATTGGTTGCCACTTGCAGGCCGCTTCAAATCTTGATGACGCCATGATATCGCAAGCAGTGCCAGAGAGGACGCACAAGAAGAAAAAGAAAGACAAGGAGGAAAGAAAACACAAGAAACATCGAAGTGGTCTGGCCGAGGAAGGAGAGGCGAGTATTGAATTGAAAGTGTTTGATATCCTATCTGGCGTTCGTTTTCCGTTTATTTTCAAATTCGCATTTTTCAGTTGGATGAAGTCATTGAAAAAGAGAAGAAAGCTGCTCGTTCGCACAAGGAAGCGTCTGATGTTTGTGTTTTCGTATATTTGTTTCATTCGCTTACCAATGCACGGTCATGTTGTTTGGGTTCCAGGAAGGTGAACTAAGTGATGACGATGAGCTCGAACGTGAACGGAACGAACTTCTGCGCCAACTGCAGCGCGATCGCTTGAGCAAGAATAAATGATCATTCAAGCATCAATCTTGGTGTACAGAATCATGTTGGGTGGCTGGGTATTACGCATACATTTGCGTTAACTGGGTCATTTTGATTTCAGTGCTTGGGAATTGTGAACAAAAGGACCTGATGAGTGGCATATCGGGCCAAAAACAGGCATTGCGCAGGGTTGGTCAGCAAACAGCTGAGCAACAGATCATAACCGACCACATATCCAGCTCTTTCTCTGACCAGCCCGCAGCTGACAACCCCAAAAAGTCAATTGCCAGGGTCAATATTTTATTTGAAGCCGGGGTTTTCAGAAACGACTCCCGGTTAACGCAAAAGTATGGTATTGGTCGCACAATGACCATATAAGAATTCATCAAATCTATCCTGATTTTCACGTTCAGTCACTCTTAACCACTGTGCTATTTGTGATTCTCACAAAACATTTTCACCTGAAAGTAATCCAGCAGATCAACCACGTTGCCGCAGGTCTGAAACATTCTCTTTACTACATGCTTTGTGTGCGATCACGCAACGCAACGTCATTGCCCCGTCACTTTCTCTCTTTACGATTCAGGAAAAAAATTTGACCAATTCTTATAAAGTCATTGTACAACCAATATGATGTCATGCTTGTTACGCCTAACGACATAACATTTTTGTGAATATTGTTCAGTTAATTGTGTTTCCTTCTAATCAAGTCAATAATCGCTAGTTGCTTCATTGTTGTGTCGGTTTTTTGTGACGTTTATCAGAATCGGTGGATGTTGACTCTACTGAAGTGTTTCGCAGTCGTCTCTGTTTGTTTTGTTGTCCCTGTATATTTTTCAGCGTGTGCAATTCAAAACCATTGTCTCATTTGTTATTAGAATGGGTGCGTTGCACACTTATACTTTTCACGTGTCATTTGTTTCTACATCACATCCAAACCACATGGATTAGGGTGGACTTAGTGTAAACACGGAAACCGGAACACGGAAATAATTTCCACACAAAATTATTTCACTCATGTCCGTGTGACGGAAATATTTCCGTGTTCCGTGATTTTTTTATTTTCACGGAACACGGAAATATTTCCTTGGACGTTATTGCTGTTCACGTCAACACACAAACTTTTGACTTCAGCACGCTGGCTTTTGTCATCATCACTCGAAAAGCACCGTTTGCATGCCTGGGTTATTTCCGTGTTCCGTGCCACGGCAATGTTTCCGTGTTCCGTGATTTTGAAAATTTTTCACGGAACACAAAACACGGAAGTATTTCCGTGTTCCGGTTTGCGTGTTCAACCTAAGTCCGCCGTTAACTGCGTGATAAACGGCTGAATTGGACAGACGTGGTGGTGTTCTGTCTTATCTTTTGGAAATGTCAAGCAGTCACCAAACTGGTGAGCACAGCGCTCTGCTCTTACGTTTCTTGCTGCTCACACTTCAGGTTCTCTTTTCTTCATTTCACTTTTTCTTCCTTTGCACGGCAGCACGAGGATTGCGCAATTTCAGGTGTCCGATGTCCGCCGACCCATATCCAACTATTACCATTCAGCTTCGTTTGGTTAATGTGCAACGCATGTCGCATGTGTTATTGTGCAAAAACCACAAAAAAGCCACTGGTTGGATATTATCCCGCTTCTCGCAGGAATTGAATTTTTGTGGGTTAAAAATGGTCATAAATTGCGCAGATCAAAAAGGGCACTTTTGGGGCGCAATTTGGGAGAAATTGGGGGAGGATACCGTACCAGAGAGGTGGCGATACTGTACTTGAGCGCGGGGGAGGCAAATTGTACCTTTGGATTTGGAGGGAACGAGACCCCCAGCGATCGGCGGGGTAGTACTTGGGGCGGGCCCCCCATTTTAATGGCAATAATGCCCTAAAAGTACGAATCTTGCGCTGAAACTCGAGAATTATGCTTTTCAAAGGCACAAATAGGTGTTTTTCGACCTCGGAACCCCTAAAAATTGCGAAACACCAAAAAATGGGCATTTTAGGCCAATTTTCGGCAAAAATGTCAAAAAGTACCCATTTTTAGGCCAATTTTGTTGCAAAATTGCATGCAAAAAAACGACCTTTTTTCGCCTTTTGACGGACCATAGGGGTATCTTGGGTAGCCTCTGGGGGTATCTCCAGTAACTCCGAAACCTTCCCCCCTCGGGTATCGTGGGTCGATTGGCCTGCCGCTGCCACCACACTACTGCATGGGCACAATACCTGTTTTGAGACCCAATACCGATACCAGGCATGGACCAATACCCAATATCAAAATCAGACCCAATACCAATACCAGGCACAATACCAAACCAATACCACTTGGGTTCCCGGTTAGGGTTAGAGAGATGTCGGGTGTCGGCTGTCGGGTGTCGGGTGTCGGGTGCCAAAAAAGTGTAGGTGTCGGGTGTCGGGTGTCGGGTACCCCCAGATGTCGGGTGTCGGGTTTTTTCGGACCCGACACCCGACAGCCGACACCCGACACTTACGGTTCAAAACATCAGTATTGCTTGAGAGAAGAATTTTGAGAGAAAATTTTCTTCGAACCAAATGTTTCCGAAGACGCAGAATATGGCATTTTGGTGTTTATTTCGTGTGAAAATACTTGAATTCAGTAACTTGAGCCAAAAAATTGCACTCATGATGCTAATGAGCAAAAATTTGCCTGTTTTTGGTCCAAAAACAGGTGTCGGGTGTCGGGTTTTTTTCAAAAACTAGATGTCGGGTGTCGGGTTTTTTTGCAACTGTCGGGTGTCGGGTGTCGGCTTTTTTTCTGAGATGTCGGGTGTCGGGTGTCGGGTACTTCCAGATGTCGGGTGTCGGCTGTCGGGTGTCGGGTACCCCCCCGACCTCTAACCCTATTCCCGGTATTGGTTTTGGTATTGGGTATTGAGTATTGGTTTTAGTATTGGTTTGGTATTGGGTCAGGTATTGGGTTTGGTGCCTGGTATTGGGTTTGGTATTGGGTATTTGCGTTTGGCATCAAGTATTGATTTTGACCCAATACCTGCGTAAACCCAATACCAATACCAGACGTGAACCAATACCCAATACCAGAATTAGACCCAATACCAGAAACTGGTATTGGTATTGGTATTGATTGGTATTGGTGCCCATGCCTACTTACGATTATCACCTGGCTCAAACGCGCAAGTAACTTGCAAAAATTTAGCTTCGGACGTTTCCTTTTTTTGTTTTTTGGCAAAAATTGAGCTTGCACCGAAAACTTCAGACTTCCACGTAAAAATCAGGAGGTTCGAAAAACGAAGTCGGTGTCGATCACCAAACGTATTTTTGCCATTTTTATATCGATATTTCATGTGCAAATTAGCAAAGTACGGTGCATTCTGCACTAGTGGTGTAGCTACCCAGGCGGGGCGGCAACCTACTGTACCACCCAAAATGCGGGGCGGCAACCTACCGACTGTACCAGCCGAGCTAGGGGGGGTCATCTGGAAACCGAAATTTTTTATGTCTAAATACTGAAGAAAATGTGGCCTAAAACACTAATTTCGCGCGCAGCGCGCGATTTTTCGCCATTTGCAGACAAATATGCTAATTTTATGCAATTTTAAGCAAAAAATGAATGTTTTGGATGAAAAGTTAGGTGGGGCGGCAACCTACCTACTGTACCAGGGGAGGGGCGGCAACCTACCTCAGTGTAGTACTTGGTCAGGGTGTTGACGATAGATAGATGACCAAAGTCCGAAATCTGGGGGGGGTCGACCCAAACTTGTTGACGATAGATAGATGGTGGGGGGGGGGTCGCCAAAAATCAAGGTATAGTATAGTGCATTAAGTAGGTAATAATGTGTAAATATTAATGAAAATGTGTATAGATGTACTAAATCCGCGCGTAGCGCGCGATTTTTGCCTATTTGTGGTGAAAAATACCGATTTTGAGCCATTTTGAGGCAAAAATGTCAATTTTGGGTTCGAAATGTGTTGACGATAGATAGATTGTTCCCAAAATTTGTTGACGATAGATAGATTTGTCCATATGTGTTGACGATAGATAGATGAAATCAAAAAGTGTTGACGATAGATAGATGAATTTGGGGGGGAACCCCCCCCCCCCCCCCCCCAACCCCCCCCCCCCAAGTACTACCCTGACCTACCTACTGCAGGCGAGGGGCGGCAACCTACCTACTGTACCTAGGGGGGGACCCCGCACCCCACCCCCCCCCAGCTACACCATTGTTCTGCACCCAACCTCCTAATTTACTCCGTGCACCTCAAAATATGTGGGAAAACGTCTCCGCAGCAATACGATCAGTGTAGTTCCTGTGGGGGAGGGGGTCCCCCTTAATGTCCACTAACCGCCGCGCCAGGTACACTGACCGCCTTAATTTTTGCCTAAAATGGGCATTTTTAGGCCTAAAATGGGTGATTTTCAGGTCAATGATGTCAAAAGTCGCCAAAATACCGTTTTTATGGAGAATTTTTTCCAAAAAGGGGCAAAAATCAATCAAATTTTCTGCCTCAAAAATGTGACTTTTTCCTGGATTTGAGTCTTCCCCTCCCCCTTCCCATAGGGAGGTCACTAACCGCCGCACGGAAAAAGGGGCAGGTACACTAACCGCCGCGCCGGACCAGGAACTACGCTGAATACGGTAGATGGGGAATGCCCCTGGGTTGTTAGTAGGTGGGTCGACGCTCCATCCTGCTTCACGGGTTTGTTGCTCCCCTCGCCTGGTACGGTCGGTAGCGATTTTTAGCTTAAAATGCTGTAAATTCCGTATTTTTGCTCCAATCCGGCGAAAAATCGCGATCTAAGTGCGAAATTAGCCTTTTACGTTTTCATCAACATTCAGACAAAAATGGGTCTTGTCCCAGGTGGCCCCCAGCTCGACCGGCTGGTACAGTAGTCAGGTTGCTGCTACCATTCGAAGGTACTGCACCATTGCTCCGCGTCAATCCCTCATCGCTCGCCCTCAATTGTGTCATATTGGTGTGTATGCATGTCGTCACCCACCATTGTTCAACGCTTCAGAATGCGTCCCAAACAAGAATAACCGTGGTAAACTACATTTGCGACGCATATGATCTTGTATTTTGTGACCATTATTCAGCTCTGTTTTTTTAAAATCAGCAGCGACATTTAGCTGTGCAGTTGAATGCAAAAGCAGAATTCACTTTCCTTGAATTTGCGGTCTGTTCTGCTGAAGACCAAGACCTAAAGTTGTCGGATAACTAATGCAGGTCGTGCGTGGCATTTAACCACGCACTCAGCTGGGCTTTTTGGGTAGCAGTATTAAATACATAACCGCTGGCATAGCTAGCGCACTTTGCTCGTGCCGCGGGCATGTTGTGCTTACCTATATGCCATGCCTATGCGTATCATTGTCGCAAAGCGGCATGTTTATCGTTTTACCAAGCCAGCCAGGTCTAAAATTTTTAGTGTCGTTCTCGGTCGCGGGTTGGTGGTACCCAATCTATCATTTTTCTATCTGTGAGGTCCACTCATTCCAGGCCTATGCATAGTTGGCTGACTGGCACTGTACGTTGTACAACTGCCTGTTTTTGCTACATCGACGTTTTTTTTTCGCAAAGTGGTATCAGAGCCATCGGCTGGTCCTGTGTGGCTCTATTCTCTTGTTTATTTTCTCTTTTTATGATTGAAGGTTCTGCTTGCTCTTCGCTTGATAACGATGCTCAGGTTGCATGAACACATTTTTTTATAAATTTTAATGTCGCCAAAAGTATTTTCATCCAAGTTTTACTTCCCAACAAAGGGGAACTTTAGTGACTCTGTCCTGTTAACAATCAACGTTGTTATATGCTAAATTTCAATCGGTCGGTCAGCATGTATTATAGTCGACATCGACAACAACAGCAGTCGACATTATAATTCACAGTTGATTTTGGTTGCGCCGACCGCAGTTGAATTTTATGTACGATTACGATTACAGTCAACAAACACCACACAAGATCAGATGGCAATACATGTCAGTAAATTTAGTCACACACCGGTGCGCTGCGCATGTCATCGTCACATGTCGTTGTATGGTTGAATTTGGTGCTGCACTTCGGATCTTGGTTGACTTGCTGTTCCGACAGCCGAACTCAACCAACCAACAGTATATGATTGGCTTGCAGCGCGCAGTCAACCAGAGGTTGGCTTGATGGTGCCGAAGTTTTGCACAAATACAGTAAGTACATAGGTGCCGTGTGAGCCCATGATTATCAAACCGTACATGCTGACATCGACATGTGTACCACTGCACATGGAGGGCTGGTTACGGTCCTGTTTTCTCTCAGTTGCGTGCTTTGGTACGTGGGCATTACAATAAAAAGTTTTGTTATTATTGTTTGAGATGCTGACGTTTGGGTTTGATAGCAATCATTGGCGCTATTGCCCAGTAGCATGGTCTTGGGTAAACTCAACTGTGCAACTTGCTACCATGCTCTTGTGTGTGTGATGGTCAACTCTGTGCACCTCTGTCCAACGCAGTGACTTAACATGCACAATAAGGTAACCGTAAGCATTGTTGTTTTGCTTGGTTAAGCATCAAATTGTGTTAGTGCGTGCTTCAAATGCTGTGAGTCGTTGAGCAGAGCAGAGATGCACCGAACGTGATCTATATAAAAGAGCGTAAAAAGCAGGCGAGCGGACGTTATGGCTCGCTTGCATACCCATACGACCGTGCAGCATGCGCTGCAGAAACCAACGCCTACGATTCGGTTTAGCACCGCATGTACGTACGAAGCACGTGATACAGCTGCCTTGCACATGTGCGTGTGCATACTTTGCGTGGTATGTGTGCTTTCCCGCCCGGCCGTGTAGCGGCTGTTGTACATGCTATGCACATGCAGTGTACCTTTATGTTCTCCGTGGATCGACCAGCGCAAAGTACACGCCCGGCGTCCCTCGTACTCTCGAGCGGGTTCTCTATTGATTTGCGCGACCCACACCAACCGCGCACTCTTATTGTTGTGCTGTGCTGCTGCTGTTTGACAGCTAAGACAACACCGCCGTGTCGCGCTATGACCAAAATTCGAATGCGCCCGGGCTTTGAGGTCTCACTCACCACACACGCTGAAGCAAAATCAGCTGCTTCCCGCCGCCGGCCTCACACGGCGCTCCAGCGCTGTTTCACGCTACCTACTGCAGCCTTCTTGTTGTTGTGTCGCTCGTCACGCGATATATCTGATTCACATTCATTCTGTTGATCTTTCGTTCTTGGTTTTTGCTCTGGTCGTCATTTCTTTTCTCTGCTTGCTAGTGCTTGCTGCTGTGTTTCTTTCTTATCGAACATCGGTTCCTGTTTATTTTGTTTCGGACAATGTTTCGCTTTTTGTATGCACCCACCAGTGTAGTTCCTGGGGGGAGGGCCCCCCTCGGGTACGCTATCTCCCCCTCAGGTGGTACACTATCCCCCTATCCCCCCTCCGGGTACACTATCTCCCCCAATTTTTGCCTAAAATAGGCATTTTTAGGCCTAAAATGGGCATTTTTAGGCCAAAAATGTGTGATTTTCGGGTCAATGTTCTCAAAAGTAGCCAAAATACCTTTTTTATGAAGAATTTTTTCCAAAAAGGGGCGAAAATAGGTCAAATTTTCTACCTCAAAAAGTGACTTTTCCTGAATTTGGCTCTTCCCCCCTTCGGGGGTACACTATCTCCCCCTCCGAAAAAAGCGGAGGGTCCGCTATCTCCCCCTCCGGACCAGGAACTACACTGGCACCCCCCAAGTGTTCGAAGATTGTTCCCGGTTGAGCTAGAAATGGGGCGCACGAACACCGTAAACCAGACCAGGAAGTGGCCTGGCTGCTGTCCACATATCACACGGAAATAATAGACTCATGCTTCCGGATAAAAATGGGAGTTTCTTACGATTTCTGTTCTCTTCGATGTTTATGTCCAAGCTTTCACTCTTCGTAGCTGCTGCTGAAGATGACTGATGATTGAATCAATATGCCCCTGATTATTGGTTGACCGTTTTATACGCTCGAATGGGTGTCCAACGCGTGTGCAAGCACGACCTCGTCATAGACACGCGCTTGTCTGGCTACGAAGACCACCTGCTCCTCGGGCTCCGTTTTGGTTTGATGAAAAAATGAAAAATGAGGTTTCTTATTATAATGCTCGTCGTGTCAATAGTGCAATGTGTACAAAGCACGTTGTTGTACAAGGCTATGCATGCAGTCGCTTGGGCTTGGCAGACATTGTCAATAAGTGGCTTCTGGTGTTCCGGTGCCCTGTGTGGAACCGTACTTGTTTGCTGAGGTGAGATTGCAAAATTGATTGGCCGCTGTCGCATCGTGTGATTGGTTATTTGTTGTCTCGCGTCATTCTCGGACTGACGCTGTATTTTATTCTACAGCCTTTGCTATACCTCTTGCATGATTGATTAATTCGCTTTGCTGCCCAAAGTCTACTAACCTTGTTGGTGTTTCAGTTGCCCACATACAATGTATGTGCCCACAGTGCAGCCATTTGTTTGGTGCGCACGTGATCGTATGGTTTGTTGTTGGTCTTTGCAACGACACGTTTTTATGTATGAATGAAGGAATGAATGAGTCTGTCTGGTTAGTCTTGTTGTAGTTTGGTTAATTTTTGTGTTCATTCAAGGTGCTCAGGCGATTGCGTCGCGTGTGGGCGTGGTGGAGGGCATGCGCAGCGCATGTGCTAGCATCCATGTGGTAGGTATATATCTGCGTGCGCTCAGACGCAGACTGCGTGTTCACCGACAACGTTAATATTCGCACGTCGTTCATGTTACTACTAGTACTTTGTGGTACCATGCGATCTTTCGTAATTTCTCTGTTGCAACCTTGATGCGGCGGAGCGATCTCTCTCAGGTTTGCTCCGGAGTTGGAAGTCGTAAAGGTTCTGGTGTGAGGTGCGTGCGTGGCACGACAATGCTTACGCCACATACGCACGTGTGATAGGTATATGTGCTTGGTGCGATTATTGTGATTGAGTTGCGCCTTAGTTCCTTCAGTTCCGCTCTGTGTTCTTTCACCTGGGTCGGCAAGCCTGGTGTGGGTGAGAATTAGTGTGGTGGTGCTGTTTCTACCCGCTAGCTTTTGCCTGCCGGCAGTAACGCAGTTCCGCATTGATTTATATCGGCATTTGGATCTGGGGTAAAAAATGTGTTCCGCCGTCATTTTGATATATCAGAACGACGATCAGGCAGGGCAGGAAACAGCCGCATACTTTTTCGTTTTATGGCCGGCCGAGCGCGCGCTCCTGCTGCCACCCGCGCAGTACCACGTGTGTTACCAGGCTGTGGAGCACGTTTTTACACGGGCGGATGCTTAGCTGCTGTTGTTGGTTATTTATAATATTGTTGTGTGGTCAACAGCCAAGTTGATACACATCTGCATAGTTGTGCTGCACGTTGTTGTGAATGTCGCTGGCGGTCGTTTTTATCTATAATGTGATCTTTATTGATATTGGAAATTATTGTGGTTGTTTGCCGGTTTGTGGGTTTTTTATTTTTATATGTGCTGTTTTTTATATTTTTATATACAGTATGCGCATGAGTAAAATTGCTGAAATACCGACGCGCGTGACAATCTACGGATTACTGTATTCTTTTTTCATTTTCTATCCATGTGTTGCGTTCATCGCCCACACCTGCGTGGATTTGAAAAAAGGCCCGCTTCCGTTTTCTATCTGATTGCGTTTCGAGCGCCATTTTCGATGGTTTTCACTCTCATGGTCGCTTTAGGTGACTGACATTGTCCGCGTAATAGTCAGGTCACGGTTGGTTGGGCCTCTTGCCACTGTAATTCTATTATTGTTGCTGCTGCCGAATGCCTTTGTGTGTGTGTCACGTGGTGAGGCTATTTTGATGCACCAAATTGATGTGCATGTATGTTGTTTTGTAGTCAGCCAATCGATGAATAGTCCGTGTCCGTGAGAAAGGCTTTGTTTCGCTCCAGCGAGTTTTAGACTGACTCGGGTCATAATCCATTATTATTATATGAGCGTTTTATCTGCCTTGCGTCTGCTGCTGCTGGTTGCAAATTGGTACGCGCACAACATCCAACTAGAGATTTTCATTCATTCACTTGTGCGTTTACGGTTTTTGGGTAGTATGTTGTGTTGGTTAAATGAATGTGCAGCCTTCGTGGTTGCATCTGATCTTATGCAGGCACTATACGTGCTCCAGTCACAATGCAATTATGGTCCAAAGTGTGGGGCATCGCAATTACCTGTGCTGTGCACCACCAATGTCGCAAGCAACCTTGATGTGAGTGAGTGTGTGGACTCGACCGCACATGACGCGGTGCACAACCGAATCTTCCCTTGTCCGCTATGATCGATATTAATACTAATGTAATGTATGAACTAACGGCGCTTTACGCATGTATAAAAAGTTGTCTTTTCTTTACTCCGTAGTATGAATGCCGCTGGGGCACAAATAAATTACAGATTAAAGGACAAGTTCCCGCCCGTCTTCACTGCAGTCCACGCGCGTCCCACTCTATGACCGGCTGCTTCGGTCCGATGTCGATGCCCCCTTTATGCGCATGCCTGTTGTCCACGAGGGAATCAATCCTTTAATAACTATCATGCATTATCCTCGTTTTTCTGATGTGCAGGGCCTCATGTGACCCGCAGTCTCAAGGAGACATCCATGTTTGCCCAGCCTGACCGCGCGCTTGCATCAAAAGCAGTCCATTATACGCGTTTTTTGGTGTACATGTGAATGTATAATACTCAATGCTGGTGCTGTGTAATCGGCTTCAAGTTCGTTTCATTTATCTTGCAGTTGGAAAATGGCACCAAGGGCAAGGGCAAAACTAGCTCCTATGCACTGTTCGTCCTCTGTGTACTCTGCCCCGCTGAGTTCGCTGACGCCGATCTCATTTGCTGGCCGACGTATTCCTGCATGTACGCACATTTTTGTGGTTTGGAGTTTCAGTTCTCTC